>CAIGRT010226431.1:0-19273 GCA_903798405.1 Fraxinus platypoda | reverse complement strand
TTTTTTTTTTTTTTTCAAATTCAATTTTAACGGTAAATTTTCTCAATAAAATAATTTTATACATAAATACAAAAAAAATTTCTTACTTTTTAACCACGTATTCTCAGAAAAATTATTATTACAAAACTTATTTCCTGAAAAATAGAGCTCTAACTGAGCCTAAATTGAACGTACTCCAACTTTTGAGGTTAATTGTACATTTTTCTCTAATGTGATCTCAATCTTCAAAAAATTAGTGGCATTGCAACCAAAATCGTACACTTCACCAGCTTAAAAATGATTTATAAGACATTCTTAGAATGAAATTGAAATTTTCGACATCTTGGTGAAGTTTGACTTCAAACAATGGTTGATGTAAAATAAACATATTATAAGGAGTCGATGTTCAATAATTTTGTTGCTTAAGAGTGAATTTGTACCTGCAGTTCAATGGGATTCTTATCGAACAAATTATAATAAACTATAGATGGTTTCCTTTTTTAGTAGCATTCGACAAAAAGCCATTCCCTGCCCCCATCAAACCGGTGAAGATTTTATAGCTTTGAATCTTCAGCCTTTATAATACTTATAATACTTCTATTATTCAATAGCTATCTCCTATAATCTTCAATTTTCTTCATATAGTGCTGCTCGGCTTGCGCCATGAATGGCCTCTAACCTATCCACTTTTTCAACAAAAAATAAAAAACATATTATTAAAATTTGGGGTTCAATCTTAAAAGGTTAATCCTGTTAATAGAATTAGTTCAATCATTCATAAGTTGGTCTATATTTCTGTAATAAGCCGACGTGGGATTTATCCCTTAGTATGCCCCCACGAGATGGTGGCTCGTTTGAGCAAACCAACCTTGAAATCTATGTGTTCATTTTTTAGTTTTAATTAGATCAAATTTTTCGTCGAAACTTAATAGACTCTAATACTATATTAAAACTTGAAGTTCCATATTAAAAGGTCGACTTTGTTAAGAGGAGTAGTCCAAATTATAAGTTAGTCTATATTTCGGTATTTAACCGATGTGTGATTTATTCTTTTAACACATAGTGGCCTCTTGGTGCTTTACCTTGCCTGAGATAAGGGATCTCCTAACTAAATTCTCACGGGAGTAGATCAATAATCTTAATGATGCGGTCTTGATTTGATTACTTGTTCCTTTTGACATTCATATATTTGTTGTTGGATTGATCTGTGCTTAGTAATGCTATTCAGCACCACTAGTATCAAGTATCAGTTTATGTAATAATTGCATGATATTAAATGATAGATTCACTAAAATACAATATCATATTATTCATTTAAATGAACATAAAATGTAATCACCTAAATTGCTATTCTAACACCATTGCTGATAGAATTATTCATCTGTGCCGCAGTTTCAACAACTGTTTGTATATTGTTAAGCTTATTGCAGTTCATGACAAATTTATGGAAGTGCGAGCATTGTGCATTGAGTTCTCAAAGCAGCAGGGTTATTTAGGCTTTTTAGAACCTTGGCACCGTTGGATCATTAAGATCGACTTTTGTCTCTTCTCAACAGGTAAGACATTCACATAATTGATGTCATTTCTAGTTTCTTTCTATTTATCTTTTATTAAAAAATCATTTGAGCAGAGTAACATTGCTCCATGAGGGTGTTCTATTCAACAATGCATGATGCTCCTGCACAAGTTATCGCAATATTTCCATACATCCAGTTTTTGTTTTAGTGCATGAGATTTCAAATTCATATGGCCCTCAGTTCAATTCTTTCATGATGATTTCATCATTCACATATTACAAATAATAACAAAATGCCGTTACCAAAACCCACATCAAAGTTCCATAGATTTTTGGAGAAAGTGGAGTTTACTTAGGCTCTAGATGACTGACTGGGCAAACTGCTAATTTTGGGAATTATTAAGCAACACGTTCAGTTTCCAACAAGTAGGAGTCTACATCACCAAATTCGTTTCCATAAATCCCAACAAGAAAACACGAAAAAAAAAAGGGTGATTCTACATTCATACAACACAGTTCAGAAAACCCAGTTTAGAGACGAAGCTAATCTACATCTAGCTTGGGGAAAGAAAATGTGCCCGAGCTAGATTGTATTCTTTCCCAGCAATCCAAACCCCGGTTTGAGACCATAAAATGTCATCCCACTCTATATTCTCCTCCAAAACCTGTCCACAACACCGCACAGGAAAAAAAATATTAATCAGCAAAGAAAAAAGAAACATACAGTAAAATCAAGTAGTTTAACCGAAATGAACAAGAAGAAAACAATATTAAGACTCTTTTATTTCGTGATGTTTGTCGGTTTGTCTTCTAAATAGTTCAATGCAATGAGTTCACCTTTGGATCCATATAGCTAAAATAGCAATCGTAAATAAACATGGAAAAACATGTCAAAGGCGAGTTGATTATAATGCAAATTGAGAAATCGAGTCCCTAAGTCATTGAGTGACAGACATCCGGCTATACTAACTCCAGGTTTTTGTGCGCCAAACAATTTTTAAGCAATACATAGAAACAAAGCTAAAACACTCGATAGTGTCTCGCAAGACCTAAGAAGACAGGTTTAACTAGTTTCATCATCAATAGGAAAACATTTTCAGAAAGCAAACACAATTCACTGTGACATTTCCAATGTTCTTATGGTAAAATCAGCAAAAGACAGAAGGTCATGCTCGGTCAAAGCTCTCATTCATATTTTCCTAACAATTTGAGGGCACAGTAAACTTAAATTCTTTTGGTGGTTATGCATTTGGCTTCAATCCAAAACAAAGCAAGGGAAAAAGAGCAGTCAAAAATGTAAAGTTATATCATATCCACATAAGAAACCACCAGGGAAGGATTACCTCCACATGTTCAAGGGGGAGTGGGATTCCAATGGAGAGCATGAATTTTTGTGGAAGGGGTCTCTTACAACGAGCCCATCGGAATACATCCACAGTGCTTTCACCATCCACCACACTTCTTTCACCATTGCTAAGAAGCGAGCTGGAATGAGATCTCCCATTCTCTGCTCCAAATGCTTGAGACGCTGCTGCAGCCTTCACCATCTTTTCTCCATTGAAGCAAAGCTCATACCTTAAGACAATAACTTCAGTAAGTACTAATAAGTAAAAGATACATACAGCAAATAGTTGATGATTTTTCATGTCGTTGGTCCTACCAGTTACTTTACTAAAATGATACAGCCTGAACAAAATTATTAATATTGCAGAGAAGCTTAAAAAAGTATTTAAGAAGAGAAGTGAAACCCTGTATCTGATCCCTCCATGTAACCTATGACAACTATCTTTAAATACATATTGATAATATTATGATACATTACAGCGCTGCGCTATCACAGCGTCTATGGAGATAGCTTCTAAAAATTTAAAAATTTACATATAATGACACTAGGACAATAAGAAAATAGAGAAATTTATAGAGAATTGTAAAAAGGGAAAAGCCTATGCATGAATAAAATTTTGTTTTATCAATTTTCCTATCATGTAATTTCAATAATCTCAACTTAAAGATAAGAATAATGCTATGTAAAGTTATATGTTTAGCACAAGTCTACGTGGCATTAATGATAAGTCCAATTAAATGTAGGGATATGGAACCCACTTAATTAGACCTATCATTTAATGTCACTACATTGCCGTGTAGGCAGGTGCTAAGCATCAGTTCACAGCATTACTCGATGGATAATTCATAGAGCTAGTCAGCATATGCATGTACATTGTTTGAAAGAAAACAGGGAAACAATTACATATACTTTTTCCCTTCACGATATGATGTTGGAACGACTTCTTTGACAGTAGTGTAAAAGAAAACATTGCAAACATTCCCACAACTGAAGAAAACATATTTCAGTCCAGTCATTACCTGCGAGAATGAGTTTCTAAGTATAGAACTTCTCCCTTCTTCAAACGTGAAGATGTAAAGAACGGCTTTTTTAGACCTTTGTCAGCAACAGCACTAATGCTGTATTTAAGCCTGAAAAACACCAGAAACCAAAGAGGGGTAAAGAATAAGGAACAAAAATAATGTAGATAATAATAATGAGAATAGTAACAGTAATAATAATAACAGCAAAAAATCAACACTACTCTTACGGGGTAAAGGTAAATTATCAAGCATTATTTAACAGGAACAAACTAGCAACAATTTAGTCCAAAGCAACCCAACCCCACATTCGAGATAGAGAACTTTCTGTTAGGAGAGATTACTTGGTGAAATTACGATGAACACATTGTAAACAGCAACTCGATAAACATACTTTGAAGAGAGATGTAAGAGAGAACTTGACGGCAGAGAGCACCCCAAAAGGAAATTTAAGTCCTTTAATCCCTGCTCTTGCAAGTAATATATATATATGACCAACATTACAAGAAACAAAAAACACTGCAAAGAACACTGCAAAGAACAGGAAATAAAGAAGCAGCATCAAGAAATGGTATTTGACAATAATTGGGAGGTCTGAAAGGTGAATAGCAGAACTGCAGCTTATAACTTGTCAGAATTTAAACAATCTAAATAAAGTGTACAAAAAGTTTAGAAACATTAATCTGGGTATTATTTTAATATTATGGTCTATACTTCCAGAGAAACTTTTCCGTATATGGGTGTGTACAGCTACAGCAGATAATGTGTGCTCCTCTACCCAAAGTTGAATTTAAGTATACAACCTAAGAGTATTACTACATAACTAATAAGATTCTTACCCCACCTTCATCTGTTATACATTTAGGATAATAATGATTTGTTCACAATGATGATGTAACAGATGTAAATACTTATGATTTATGAAATAATTGTAAACCAAATAACAAAGATATAGGTCATTCTTTACAAAATGAAGAATCCATGTTCACGTAGAAGGGAAACTAATAAAAATTACTGCATCATACTTCAAAACAATAATGATTAAATATGCATTTAGTATCCAGTCATTGCAAATTTTTGTCAGTACATTAGGATATGAATCCAATTAAGTGATTGGTATACATCCAGAAAAACAGAACTCATTTGCCATTTAAACAAGCATCTGAACACAGACAAAAAAGAACAATCATAATTAGGATAAAGAAGCTATGTTGAATTGCCTTTACATTAAAATACTTGAAAAAGCAAATTAGTTTATATTATTTCTTTGCTAATAATGCACAGAACCTTGCATTGTAACACAAAGATGAATCATGCTAATTTTGGGTAAAATACTGGAGGTCATAAACTTTGCCACGTGCGTGATGATGTGCACACGTGTCATGACGTGTCAAAAGCGTTGTTACTAACTAGACCGGCACATCACTACATAGTGACCCATTTGTAAGAAATGTTCAAGAAGTGTAACCCAATAGTAACAAAATTAGTCTGATGACCAGATTGAAGTCTTTCTAATAGTTTTGAATCTTTTGATGACCTCCAATCTCCACCCTCCTAATTGAACATAATTACTAATTGCAACGAACAAACAGTAGAAACATATTCAACAAACACACTTTCATTTGTTAGGAAAACAAGAGTTCCGACAAATAACCATAGTAAACTTTGGATTAAATTACAAATTAGGACAAACGTATATTTAGCAGTTAACAAAGCTAGTCCAAAAAAAAGTACAAGACATACCAAGGTTCCATGCAAAGGTTGAACTGTATAGTGACTTCACGTACAAACCTTTGCTGACGCAAGGCATTCTACAGAGAGAGAGAAAATATAAGATGAAACGTCCCTAATCATTCCAACACTGAATAATGAACAACACAAACTAAAGCACAAATATCAATCGTATCTGACATTTGTACTTGTTAACATGGCTCCCTATGTCTACCCTTGAGCCATATTATTGAAAAAGTGAACCAAGTTGGGGAAGATGGAGAATGAACACAAAGATTTTCACATTTCAACAGCTGCTTGGCTAATATGAAAAGCAAAATGACCTTAAAATTTTGTTCAGTAAAAATTGAAAATTTATTCCAAAGCAAAATTGAAACGTAGCATACAAATTTCCTTTCCCAAAAAAGTCCCACCCTCGTAGGAAAAACACATGAAAAGAATATGAAAATCTGAACATCTATATCACCAGAAACATTGCCTTGGAAGTTTTGAAAGGACTTAAAGAGTAATGGGCTTTTGGTTTCAATAATGGACAACAGTATCACTATATAATAGAGAAGATAAAAGTTGCTACAGAGTTGGAAAATTAGTTTAGGAAAAATCGCAGGAAATGTGATTAGCAAATATACTTAGCCATTGTTTGGTTCAGCTAAAATATTTTATTAAAATCTAAGTCAAAGTCAACAATTAATTTTGACCACACATTTCATGGGACCCAAAACTTTTCGACCACACGTTCCACCAACTTTTATCAAAATCAACTAAAAATCTAATTTTTATCTAAACCAAATAGGGGCTTAAGATCCTACATCTAATCGGAGAATAATTTTAAGTTACTGCAATGAACCTGGGAAGGATATAGAGTCGAGACAAATTTTAGGAGCGTGTGATTTAGCAACAGACACATAAGCCCAAGTATCAACAACTTAAAATCCTCTATCAGTAAAACTCAAGTTTTGTATCTGATTATAAACCTAATATAAAATAGTAAAGAGTAGAGAAACTTATGGATGATTTAGAGGGAGAAATTCCAAGTGAGTTTGCATCTATGTGGTGGTACCCAAGTGTGTACGCATGCACAAGAACTAAATTTCAGCATCAGTAATGAAAATACCGAAGCTGCAGCCCTTGTAGTCATTGTGCGTTCCACAGCCACCGGAGCAAGAGTAGGCTCCAAAGTAGAAGAATGTGTGAGACAAGGTTTAAGATCTATGATTCCACCTCCTTTCTGTACAAGTAAAGATCAACAGACTCCATATTAAAAAGAGATCCGCCGACAATCAATCCACATGTAAAAGGGTAAATAAAGACAACAAAGCATGCAGAAAATAATACTTAGAGGTAAAGCACAAGTCAGCAATCATAAAGTAGATCAAATCATCCTCTATAGATATGAAAGTACAGATGAATTCCAACTGATAACATTTCATATAACAGATAAACAGAAAAAGGGGGAAAACAAAAAGTAAATTGAAAATATTCCTCACCTTCACAATGCAACATCGCTCAACACGATAACTGCAACCAATGGCAGCTCCCCATGCACGTGAGCGGACATTATTTCTCAGTGTAGAAACATAACCTTAAGAATACACAATAAAAATATAAATTAAAACAAGAAGCAAAGAATAACAATGTGCATCAAAATATAATATATATCAAAATTATGCAATGGTGTCCTACACATGACATTTTTCCCTAGAATACAAATAATAGGATGTAATGCATTTAGTTAAAAGTGGTATGAATGTACTTTATAAGCACAATAACAGGCACCACAAAGGGGGAAAGACTTATACCCATGTAAAATAACAGTTGATTCACCGCCCATTACTTGATATTGTTTAGATGTAGAGATTTTATGACGAGATAAATTAGCATTTATATCTATCTATATATACAGACACAGATACCATGAAAAGTTAAAAAAGCCCTCAAAACTAATCGAAGTCTAGAACCCAAATTAAATCCACAGAAATGGCTCTGCAACTTTCAAATATCAACTTTAGAATAAACTAATATATCCAGAGAATCAAACAGAAGAAGAAATATGGCCGCAAAGGATCATTTAAAACATATAGATAGTTTTGGTTTTGCATCAATGATAGCATACTAGTCATTTGATCTAAACCATGTGTGTATGCCATCAATCTCTCATTCTTTTTTTTCTTTTTAATTAACTAACATTTACCAGGGCAGAGGAAATGGGAAGTAATGCATGAAATCTACCAGTACGATCTTGAAACCTATTGCAGGACATCTGTTTCTTAAAGTATGAAGCATTTCTTTAAAGAATGAATATCATGTGGACATACAATCTTGTGGAGGTAACACTCTGATGGTAGCACGCAGCTCCTGAGCTGCAGATGGAGGAGGAGAAGCAGTTGGGCGACAGTAACCTGTATGCATAAGAACTGAACAGAGAACCATGTTACATTCCACCACTAGTTTCGGGTCATGTATGCAATGAAAGTAATAATGTTGCCAAAAAATATACCAGCCACCAGATCAGAGTCAACAGTATATATATCCGTTCCCCATAGTTGTCCACCCCTCACCTGTAAAGGAAGCACTAAAGAACTCAACATGTTGGGTACAGCAAAATATGGAAATAAGCTGCAGATTCAGAAATAAAAGTACATGGAGATAAAGCAAGAGGGAGAGGGAGAGGGAGAGGGAGAGATGGAGAGACCGAAGCAAGAAAAAAAGTTTAAGAGTTCTGATTATCTTCGTTTGTAAATATGAAATTCAGACACAAACCAAATTGGTAGTCCTCTACAACTATACCTTCAATGATAATTTAGCATGGATACCTCAACGTGCTTGACATGTGAACACCTAACAAATTACATAGATCCCTCAAATAGTATATATAGATTCTTCTGTTGCAATATATATATGAAGGGAACCAACTGGCTTATGCCCCTTTCGTCCTCTTACAGGACATCCAGATAAATATTAGAACTAAGTCGTATTCAAACTACAGAGACAGTATTGAAAAAACGTATAGAATACGTGTGCATTCACAGAACTAAATGGGCAGCTTAGACTACCATCACATACAACATACTTCTATAATTAAGCCAGTGACAACTTTACATTCTTCTAGAATCTTTGACCAAGCTCTGTAATAAATTTTGTAATTGTTTCATCAATATATGATATCCAGCAATAGAATACGTGTGCATTCACAGAACTAAATGGGAAGCTTAGACTACCATTACATACAACATACTTCTATAATTAAGCCAGTGACAACTTTACATTCTTCTAGAATCTTTGACCAAGCTCTGTAATAAATTTTGTAATTGTTTCATCAATATATGATATCCAGCAAATACTGGCCGACAATTTTGAAACTAACTTTTTTTTACTACAACGACAGAGTACTTGAAGGAGCATTTGTTTCCACTATCTTCATCCTTTCGAAAATAGGTTACTCAATTCATAATCAGTTGATTCATGAACTTCTTAACTATGTGACAATGAAATCAATTCACAAAATAATTATATACAAATATACACAACCTTTACAAGACCTAGTGTTTACGAAGAAATATTTTTGTTTGACCCTTAAAGAAGTAATCATTGTAACCCAAAATATGCAGAAGACATTAATTCATGCAAGGGTGACAATTCAACTCGGCCCTTGAGATCCTATGATCCCATGATCCAGAAGCACTACTCAAAAATACAACAAGTGGATCACCAAAATAGCTGCAATATTAAACCAATGATCATTGATAATGTTGTCAAAACTGGACTAGACTGGCCAGTTCAAGCAGGAAAATTGGGAACAGGACCCAAATCCAGCCTGGTTATAGGGTAAAAAACTAATATATAAGAACAGGTACACAATCTGGTAAATCGGCCAGTTCACCTGGAAACCGGTGACATGGACACGGTTTTACTGGGTTCAACGGTTGTGATTTTTTAGAAAAATAAAATAAAATAAGACGGTTGAATCTGCCATCCGCCATTTTCCCTCTAGGTCACTTCACATACTCCACCAAAACATGAAAAGCTTCATCTATTTGACTTCAGCAGATCGACTTTTTTGAATTTCTCATGGTTCACTTTAGTAGGTCAAGTTAAAGACTGCAGGGATCAAAAGGCACGATAAAATATAGGTAGTTTTTGACATAGTACGTACATAATAATAACTATAGTCCAATAAGGGGGAAAAAAAGAAGAAGAAATTAGAGAAAGGAGAAGAGAGTAGAAAGAAGGGAAGAGAGGGAGAAGAGAAAGAGATAGAGAAATGAGAGAGGAAGGAGAGAGAGAACTGGAAGAAATTAGAGAGAATATCTGTTTGTATTCAATTATCAGGGCTAATTAAATCAAAACATACCCTTCTTTGTTTAAGGTTCAACCTAGACAAATTTAAGTAGTAAGTAAAATAAAAAACAAAAGAATTCTTCAAAATAAAAATATAATTTCTTTTCCTAAAATAAGCATCCATTCTAGACAAGTCTTCAACAGAATATTTGTTAAATTTTACTTTAACATTAACAACATTCATCAAAAACTTCCATATATAATTCCATTACTTCAACTGCACGGAGCCACCTCCCCCCGTTGAATGTCCTTATGCCCATTTCAGGACATTCACAAATCCATCCTCTTATGCCCATTTAATGGCATAGAATGAGGAAGACCAAAACTAGCATAAATGAAGTAGACGAAAAAGGACTCAATTATTTTTGGTTCATTGGAGTTTTCCAGATCAAGAGGAACTCAGAAAACCAATTTGTGTAGCAAAAAGATACTTCTAAAATTAAGAAGCTAGATGGGTAGGTACCCAGAATCAAACCATGAAAAATCAATTACTTCTGCCCAAGGAAAACTATCCAATTAAATAAATGCAAAGAAACTCTTTGAATTAGTTTCTCGAAATTGCATGCACAAGTGGGGGAGAAATGCATTTTCTACGTTATTTTCGATAAATCATGTAATTTAGAGGGAAGGAATAGCTGGAAACTTAACTGAATGTAATAGCAAACGCAGTAAAAAATTTATGATCTTACTTGGCGATTAGTAGCAGTAACATGTTCAGCTGGTATCCGGATTTCTAGGGTAGGAGCAGTTTGAGAGATTTCACATGTTTTATCAGCTTGTGATGATTGAAATTCCTTCCACAACTTTAACAGTTCTTGCATGCATCCACCAATTTTGTAAACGACACAAGACATATCAGCCTTACCTGTATAGCAACACCACAGAGTCTATAAAAATTTATTATGATGAAGATTGCCCAACTAGCCCCTGTTTGACAATCATTATTTGGATAAAATGGAGTTTTTAATGGTGATTTTCGGGAGAATGTGTGGTTAAAAGTAAGGAAAAGTTTTGAGTCTACGTGTAGAACATTTTATTGTGTGAATGTGTGGTTGAAAAATAAGTATGCAAAAAAAAATTTGAAATAATGGTTGTCAAACAAGAGCTTAGTAACTAAATCATTTGTGAAAAACAGTAGCTCTATCTATATCATGAGAATGATTTTTGATTTAGCTTCAAAGACCAGTTTTACAAAATTTGGGTGTTTTTTTTTTTTTTTCTTGAAGAAAATCAAATATTTAAATATATGTTCTCAGAATTAAGGCAATCAATGAGATGAGATTTATGTCTGGCCTTAAAGCACATATTCCAGACTGGAAAGCTGTTAAAATCCTTATCACAGCCACATATAGTAAATGCTGTTGCTTACTTGAGACCATATGTCCCAAAAATGTCGAATAGAAATTGATAAATAGTCATCAAATAAATCATAAACTTCTTAAGCATTTGGGACTCGATATGCCACCAAATTTAATCCCATTGGACATTTGCTCTTTCTGGTCCGAAGGGTGGGATGTCAGAAATTATATTTCCTAACATGATATTAACATAACAGAAACTCTCTCAGAAAGATTTTACCCTTCTATGCTAAATCCAAACCTGGAAATTCATTAACTTTTGCATGAGGTTAGACTGATTCTATAGGAAAAGACACAATAACTGGAGCTATTGACTTTTCAGGTCCAGTCCGCTAGACAGACAAGTAATCAATTCAAGAAGTCCCCCAAGAGATAACAAGGCAAAAGGAGCAATTACAAAATAAGCTAACAGTTTTGCTTAGACAGTTTATTAAATACTTGTGAAGCTAAAAACGTATGGAGACAGCAGCTCCAGTGAATTTTTTGAACATGGTATGAAGAGTTAATTTCAACTTTTTTTTTTCACATAAGTTACAACAAAATACTAGCAGCTGTTGATATTCAAATTTCATAATACATGAATGATAACATCAAGCTGAATCTAAAAAATAAGGTATTAGAAAATAACATTTTAAAATGTTTTACAACCTGCAAACAACTTTTGTTGACAAAATTAATACATCATATATTTTCACATGATCGGGTTAAACCAACCAAACTAAATTTTTTACCCAAAAATGTACTCAGTATAGTATGGTAAACCTTCTTATATACTTTTTGACACAGAAATTAAGATTTCTGATAACATGAATGATTTACTCTAGACACAAGTCCAATGAAAAAAACAAATGCAACTAAAAAAAGGGGACACAGCATCCAGCAAAGTGATTTTACACAGCTTAAACAAAATGCACATGAAATCAAAGTTCTTGTCAAGAAGAGGCGGCAATGTTTAAATGTGGACACTAGGTATGGAGAAATTCCATATAAAGTAGTGGTTAGATTGGAAACAAACCATGTGAGTGAAATGACTTCTATCCCCACAAGAAGTAATCATTCACAAAGTCAAAACATATAATCAAGTCATTTGAAACTAATAAAGTCCAAGAAAAAGTAAACATAAAATGAAATAACACAAATGAATAACCCTAGGGCAAAGCAAACAGAAAGGGCATGTTCTGGATAACTAAACCAGAAGACAACAAGCAGCATTTTGCAAGACCAGTTGTAAATGTAGAATGAAATAACAATTACATGTCCCTAGAGCAAAGCAAACTGGAAAACCATATTCCGGACAGCTGATAGAAGCCAACAAGCAGCATTTTGTAAGTCCATTTGTCAATGTAGAATGAAATATCAATTACACGTCCCAAGGGCAAACTGAAAAGGCATGTTCCACATAACTAATTCAAAAGGCAACAAGAAGCATTTTGCAAGGCCAATAACGTTAACAATTACCAGGAACCATATAGCTAGTTGCACAGAATTAAAAGGCGGATGAAGTATATGCATTAGAGAGCTACATCTTAACAAACATTTTCATACAGAACCTTTGGATCCAGCATCCTTCCAGATTACATTTATCTCATTTGAGAAAGATCCTATTCTAATTTCAAAATAATATTGCCAAAATGACAACTTCGTCAAATATCATGTCCCTGATAAAGAACAACGGTTCATTCAGTATCACAAACATTAGATTTACGTCACAGCCAATGAATATTGTGTATAGTTTAATAATAATGTTCAGTAATTGTAAATTCAGTTAATACCAAACAGGTGAAGAGAAAGAACTTCCTGTCTAATAATAACCAAATAAGAGTTCCGGCTGGACATGAATTGAGAGCTTACCTTGTGACCTGCATAAAATTGAAACATAAAATGGTTAAGCCCATTGTTTCAACCCCAATCAAGGAAAGTTCTAATAAATCATATTACCCAACTTTGCACCGAAGTGATGAAGAATAAAATCCAAAAATGTAGCCAGCCATTATTTTTCCCAACATCAAAATAACAGAATATAGCAATTAATATGGACTACTCAAGACTCAGAATATATTAAGTGCTCTTATTAGATAATAAAATATCAGGGCGTAATTCTAAAGATATGCAGAGTTATCCAGATCATAACAACAATATATGAATCTTATGCAAGAAGAAAGGAAAGGTACAACTTAACAGAATGTGAAGTGGAACAAAGTACACAAGGACTTGTCCATGTTTTGCCATTTGGGGTGGACATGTGTGGCATAAAAATGTAATAACCATTCCTTCTCCAGTGAATGGTTACATGACACTACTATTTGTGAAAAGGGAAAACTCAAAATTACTTACACATGCTAATAAGATAAATCACACATTACCAATCGCCAATTATCATTACCCTTCATTTTTATTAACTGTGATACCTATACTTCGATGAAAACAAGAAAAAAAAAATAGTAGAAAAAAAAACTAAGCTTCTTTCAGATTAAACATTAAACATTTTCTTCATTCAGATTAGCAACTCCTAAATATGCAAAACACACACATTCATTGAACTCAAGAAGGAAAAGTAAAAACCATTTAATTAATCTAAGAATTCGTTGATGAGTATGAGAAACTACAACAATTGGAGGCAGATCATTGTAATTTATAATCAGACTTACTAATGCCCGCTCCTCCTGATCAACAATTCACAGATGAAAAAAATGGCAAAAAAGTCCAAATCGAAAACTCAAATGTTTCTATTGTGCATATCAATTTTTTGACAAATTTTAAAGAGCAAAATGAAGAATCATGAAGAGCATAACTATTACACACCAAAAATCACAACTATTTAAACATTCCATGGGGGCGGAGAATATGAACTTGCCCGTGCATAATGTCGCTGAGAGAAACAAGGAGTTTAGTCACAATATGCAAAAGACCCTAAGCCCCTTTGAGTGGTTCAGACTATAACTCTCACTCCGCAAACAACTGTCTTAAGGAGCCTCAGTCTGAGCTAATGTTACGTGTCCTTATTCAATGAGGGAAAGAAAAGGACCCCACTCATTTAATGCATACTGCAACTTTTTCCCGAGACATTTAATTTTGTTGCCAAGTCATAATGTGTCCGTTACAATATTGATGGCAAACAGTAATGGACATCATAATTTTAGTGCTCTTATAATGATTTTCGTTCTTTTATTTTCAACATCTACAATTTCTTCAAGCTTTTGATAAGTGCCAAGAAAGTTCAAGCAAAGTCCTAGAGAGAGAACATTATGACTACATCCAATTTCATAGCATGAAACACCTCAACTTTAGGAATCAAATCCATGTTTATGTGAAGTGCCATGTGCAGTATCAGATCAAGTAAATACTGAGTTTGTGCAAGTTTTACTTCAAAAGTTAAGGTAAGTTCAGATCATCTCAACACCTTGGCTTATATCTCTAAATATTTAACGGCTGCATTTAGTATGGCATAGTTTAGTTTCCAAAAGGCATTGTTTTTGGGCCTCAACAACAAGTACCTGAGGTCTTTGTTCAATAGTAAAAGGAATGAAGCTAAAACAAAAGGTCTCAAGTTTGATTCCCACCAAAAAAAAAAAAGTAAAGAGTCACTTTCCCTACTGTAAAAACATGTGAAACAGAGGCAGTGAATAAGAAGTAGCACTGGTTTCGTAAGTGTATCTTGTCATGTACATAACAAAAAGTAACAAATACATTTTATAATGTTTTAACTGCATATAGTATAAAAAGAATGTAAAGGGGTTACTACTGCAGTCATTCAGGCCAATGGTCCAAAATTTCCTCATAGTCACTGGAGAAATTTATCAAGTTACCATATTCTGATATCAAAAATAGGAATTCCAATGGAGATAAACTCCAATGTGCATGAGATCTTAGATTTTTATGGAAGGTTATGGTGTATAAACAAAACAGTGATTCATGCCCTATTTACTGCTTGATGACATCCTTACCAGTGTAACAATGAAATATAGTACATTTGACACGTGAATTAATGGAATCCCTATCTTAAGACTCAAACATCATCAGTCAAAGATCAAAGAAATATGAAGTACAGAAATCAGTTAAACGGCCATTCATTATTTTTTGAGATTTTTGGAAAGAAATTGGAGGCAAGATAAAAGTTCCTAATTTTAACTTTAAATGGCATGTGGAAAATTTGTATTAAAATCACAGGTTGATAGATCTCATCTGTTTTATGTACATCTTATATGCTATGTTCCCCCTTCGCATTGTGCAATGAAATGGACATGTCAAAAAAATGCAAAAAAAGTGCACATGATCATGCTTTCCCAAATCACAAAATACAAAAAACAAAAAATGACCCCAAGAGTAAGCTTAAACCAATAAAATCTGAAAGAGTTTCAACATACTTTTGCTATAACCGAGCATCACTTATTTTGGACAAAGCAAAACTTCAGATTTAAAGTACACTTACATATCACTAACAGCTACTTAGATACGAAATTTGGAAACAATATGGGCCTAATTGGAAAGATAGTAAATGCATAAACCCAATTAAATATAAAAGCATATGAAGAAATCATGAAAAGATCTTATCATAATAACTAAACCCCTTAAAAACTCAATTCTTCATTCAATAAATGGAAAGTCATACCCTTCAATATCTTGAGTGCGGGACCTAAAACGAGGTTCACGATTTCCAATTTGAGGGCTGCCCCTTGGCCGAAGCATCCTCTTTCGCTGCTGGATACCACTATTAAAAGCCTCTATTTCCCTTTCTGTACTCCCTTCATCATCAATACCTCCTTCCTCTGATTCTTTTTCATGATACCTACTGCGTTTATCAGGTCTCTCGGCTTCTATGTCGACATCCCTTTCCTTCTTCCTGTCTCTTGTGCCCCTGTCAATGTTCTTCCAGCTATCATGATCTTTCTGTTTCTTCTGTTCCAGTGTCAAATTTTCCTGTTCCGCTGATCTTCCAGAAATGTCCATCAGTTCTTTCTCATTGTGGGAAGCCTCTTTCTCGCCTCCATTCCATACTTCCCTCTTCACATAATCCTTTGCCCTGTCATTCAGTTTTTCTTTGTCTTTCACAGGATCTTTCTTTTCATTCCCCCACCTCTCAGACTCTCTATCTTCCCTTACTACCTCTTTGCTCTCGCTACTGCTATTTTCCAGTAGCAAGTTGTTCCGACGATCGCCTCTTTCTCTTTCCCTTTCCACCCAGTCCCGGTGTTTCACTTCTTTCCTCTTTCTATCTTTGTCTTTGAACTTATCATCCCCTTTCAAATCAACCTTGTTCTCTCCAACAGCTTCATGAGCTTCAGCAAAGTCCCTGTCCTCAACATTTGAGACTTCCTTCCTAGCTTCAATTGGGCCATGCACATTTGTACGCGAGGAATGCCAGGGGTCCACACTTCCTCCAGGGGCATCAGGATACTGTTTTCCATGGTGTTCTTTAGAATCTTTCCAATTCAAGCGACTATTAGATCCATTCAAACCCTCCTTATCCAGATTAATGTCACCTTTATGTTCCGGAATAGCATCCCCCCTTTCATGCTTTGCATCTTTACTGTCATCAACTCGGCTTTCATGTTTCACATTGTTATCACCTTTACCACTCTGGTTCAAATCCCTTGGTTCAGCTATAACATCACGGTTCTCAACCTTGATATCCTTGTCACAGTCTTTGGAATCCCTCCATTCCAGCCTGCTTTCTGAACCAACAACATGATCAGAAAGTGATTCATTTGATGACGATGATACCCTGAACAACATATTTGGAGGCAAAGGCAATCTCCTGTCCACATCACGCGACTCATTTCGTGGCATAATCTTAGGCATTCGAGCATCCTGACCCATATCATACGGAGCATGGTACTCCTGCCTAGCTGATGCTGCCACCTTCCCGCCAACACTAGAGAATGTGCCATGGTCTTCATGTTGGTATTTCAAAGCAGAGGAGTGACTATGACTGCCGCTACCGCCCACATTGCCACCACCATTGCCACCATCCTCGTGTGACCTTCTGTTAGGAGTAGTATTCATATTCTTGCAGATTAAATAATTTAATCTCCTCTTAGGACATAGAGTCAAAAACACCAATTAGTGAACCCTACATTATATAAAAAGGAAAAGTGAACACGGGCATAAAATACTTTAAAATGTTTCTTGAGATTAAAGAAACTAATTTTATCCGTCCAGAGATATCAAAAGAGAAAAAGGAATTTTTTGTATTCTATCCAAGAAAACGAGGGGAATACACATGTTCTTGAAACAATTCCCAAACAACTTTTAATGCCTTTGAGAAGGCATAAAAACCTTTAATTATGCCTCACCGAAAATCTTATTGTTGTGAGAAGCTAATCAAGCCCACTTCGTATGTTTGAAAACTCGGCCATAAACCCAAATTGATCAAGGTAAGAAATTGACTTGCACTAACTCAGTAACTCATTACCCTACCACGATATAAATTCATATACTTGCCACTTTACTTGTTAGTGATGTTATCACATTTTCATTGTCTTAACCACAAATTGATCCGGGTCGAAACCCACAGAATACAATTTCATTAAAATAATTAAAATCAAAAAAGAAAATCACTGAATTATGAGCGACAAGAATTTGATTAACAAAAAAATAAAAAATTATTTTGATAACCCACTGAGGAAAACTGACGTGTAGAAGTAACCAAATAAAGTATAAAGCTTTACATCTCATACCAGTTTTTGACCTAAACATATATACCTACAGGCAGATAAAATTAAAAATACAAGTTATAAATAAAGTTCTATAGAAGTATAATTAGGGAAGAACAAAAAATAGCCTTCACTTAGATGAATGGGCGCCAAAGACACGGTTAGAATTGTCACTAAGAACATCAAAAATAGTCTTAGAAAATCGAACAATGATTAAAAACTGACTCGCTTTTTTCTATTTTAAATGAGCAATTTACAATTCCGAGATAAGATCCACTCGTACATATGTTACATATATTGATTAAGAAATCAGTATAGGTTTTGCAAAAAATATGAGCAATTTTTACCTCTTCACGCAGTTTCTGGTGTGCTCTGAGAACCCAAACTGGGGCGCGCAGCGATTTGATAGGCCTGAAGAATTGAATGAGGCTGTTTCGGTTTGGGAATATTTAAAAGCGTACAACCAAATATGTGCATGCCGATAATGGGAAAAGAAACTATTTTATTTTGGTGTTTTTAAATTAAAATTATATTTTAAAATATATAAGTCAGTGGAAAATAAAGATATTTTAATTCCCATTCTGCCATGGCTCGCTTCTTGAAAATCCATGTCGAGGACAGGAAGGGCCTCCAAGGGCGGACTCGGGAAGGAAGTTCANCATTCTGCCATGGCTCGCTTCTTGAAAATCCATGTCGAGGACAGGAAGGGCCTCCAAGGGCGGACTCGGGAAGGAAGTTCAGTGGGGGCGAAACCAAAAATCTTGGAAAATTTTTGAAAACCTAAAAAACTTGGACAAAAAAAACTAAAAAATTTTGAAAATTCGAAGAAAAATCGGGAAATCTGAAAATTGAGTGGGGCCGCCTCATGTAGGTCCGCCCCTGGTCGAACATGATTCTTCTCATCCCAACTCATTGTCTTATCGATATTTAATTTTATATTTAGCACGTGTTTGAGCCAAATTAAAATTTTCACTTGCATTCTCCTACTTATTTCCGACCACACATTATTCAATAAAATAATATTTTCTATTACATCTCTAACTTTTCTATCTTTTTCAACCACACATGCTCCATCAATCTAATATTCCAAAATACATTATTCCAAAATAATAAAATTTGAAGAAAAATCGGGAAATCTGAAAATTAAGTGGGGCCGCCTCATGTAGGTCCACCCCTGGTCGAACATGATTCTTCTCATCCCAACTCATTGTCTTATCGATATTTAATTTTATATTTAGCACATGTTTGAGCCAAATTAAATATTTCACTTTCATTCTTCTACTCATTTCCAACAACACATTATTCAATAAAATAATATTTTCTATTACATCAAT
>CAIGRT010226416.1:0-14450 GCA_903798405.1 Fraxinus platypoda | reverse complement strand
ACCTATGTAAGTGTGAAGTGAGACAACCTCAACGAAAATTGTTCAAGGCTGAAATTTTCTAAACACTTATGAAACCCAAGAGTGGTTCATGGCCAAAATGAACCAAGTCATGAGAACCATGAACGGCTTAAGAAAGGCATCTGTGTAAGTATTGTTATATTGGTTTACACCAATGACTAACTAGTTCAAGACATCACGTTCACCAATTAGCCAAGTAAATTCGATAATATTTCACTAAGGAAGGTTCAATGCCAAAAGATACCTTACCTGATGCAGCATTTTTCTGATCCCTCTCTACGATNCGGCTTAAGAAAGGCATCTGTGTAAGTATTGTTATATTGGTTTACACCAATGACTAACTAGTTCAAGACATCACGTTCACCAATTAGCCAAGTAAATTCGATAATATTTCACTAAGGAAGGTTCAATGCCAAAAGATACCTTACCTGATGCAGCATTTTTCTGATCCCTCTCTACGATGCATCATATTTTCATAGCATGAACATATTTGAATTTCTATTCATGTTGGGATTGTTGAAATTTGGTTTAAAGATTGAAAATTTGATTAAGTATAAAATTTGGAATATGACTGTGTCACTTCAATCAAATATTTTAACTTGATATGATAGTCAAATTATAAATATAAATATGCTAACTTGTTTTACTCGTCGAGTAGATCGTTGTGATGTATTTGAAATCTCAAAATCATTTCCGAATGAATGAGAAATTGCAATTCAAAGTTGAAATTGAGGATGAATGAGAAATTGCCTAACTCCATTGCTCGCCTAACGCTTGAGCGATGAGGTTGTTGCTTGAGCTATAGGCAGACGAAAAAGTTTATGTTGAACAGGTGCGACTGTCGCTCTAGCGAGAGGCCAACAACAGCAAGGGATACTTCCCTTTGTGAAGGTTGCTGAGTTTGGAACGCGACACTTCATTCACAACCTCTCCTCTTTTATAAATATGACTCTTTGGACGTCCATTATGCATCCCATATCATTTGCATTGAGCATTATATAAAAAACTCTCAAAAAATCATATTCTTGTAGAGGGAAGAATTTCATTCGAGTTCGTTGTTGCTTGTGGTTTGAAGTGCTTCTACCACAAGTTGTATCCGTTATATCTTAGGAGACAAGTGCCGTAATCAGTTAGTACCGTTGTGGGTCAATTTTGTCTTGACAAAAAATTGTTAATCACTTGTCTCAGATTTCTCTTCATTCACTTTCTTTCCATCTACTTTTTTTCTTTTATCCTAGTTTACATAGAATTTAATTACGCTCCTGCGAATTAAACTTAAACTATTTCTTTGTCATTTAAATAAACAAACATTTCTCTATGCAATATCACCAACACAAATAACATGATTGAAAACTCAAATTGTGCTCCCATGAGGATGACTTGTAATGAGGACTTTTTCATTGAACTTATAGCATTTGAAGTTTAAAATCAACTATTTCCAACAACCCAACACCTTAACCGCTTTGTCGGCTTCCATATTCTTTTATTCTTCAAGAAGCATTTGCAAATATATATTGTAACCCTTGCACAACAATCAGGGATGTCCACGCTCTAAACTTGGGAGGAATGTTTTATCCAAACTCACACCTAAAGATGCCTTATTCTGGCAACTTGTTATAGACCCCAAGAACGGGAGGAGATTTTGAAAGAAAACATAATGTTAGGAAATACTCCAATTTATATCGTGCTGCAACTCACAGCCTAAAAGACAAAGAAGCAAGTAAAGCCTAATGATAATATATCCCAACTGAGATGGGTCTGCTAGGAGCAGGCTATTGCGTTCTGTTTCCTTTACGCCCCTTGCATTTATTTTCGCCTGATGTAGTTCTTGTTCCAGAGGCTATTGTCTTGTTATTCATTGTTTTGGTGTTCCCAAATTTGAGAGCAACAACAGGCTTAATGTACAATAGTCCAGGAAAGTGTCTTTTCTCTTTCGGAAGTGCTCGTAACTGGGGTAACCAGTAAGCCACAAATTCTCCTTCAGGATCATAATTCTGCGCCTGAACAAATTATATAGCTTTAGGTAAACCAAAAATGTTCTTTGTTAGTTCATCTAAAAATATATAAACAAGAATTATAAAATTTTGAAAATATAACTTCTGCAAGTAAAGGATAGAGGAGTTGTAGAGTTCGGCTAGTCTTGGAATAAGCACATTCTAAAACCAAAGTTGGTGTGTAGAAGAAGATGAAGCTCCAAACTTTTTAGATGAGGTGATCATCAAGTACTTTACTTCGGCATGACATGAAAGACTTCCAAACCTCCTAAAATTCTTAATCCAAACTTTTAGGTTTTATTAAGTTCCTAACCTTGAGCTGCTAAGTTAGTTGAATGCCGATATAGATATATTCTATCTATAATGTTAAGACACATCAAGATTTTTCTATCCCAGCATACCAAACTTTCGCATTTTTCTTGTAGCATTCCCATCGATGCTTATTATTCTTCAGTTTTGCATAAGAAAACGAGATAGGAAAGCAGCCAGCTAGTATTACTGTAACTGAAACTAATTTTCTGGCAAACTAAATATTAATCACTTACCTGCTTTGGAATGCTGAAGTAGCGATCCTCTCTTGGGTCATTCCCAACACCTTTAAAAGGAAGGCAACGATGTTAAAATATTCAAGATCCTAGTTCTCAGTTCCAAATACAAAAAGGGAAAAAATGAATAAATGCATGATAGTAAGGAGGACAGAATACTTAACATGCACCTAAGGAAACTCAAGATTCTACAAATTTTGATGTCAAGATTAGCAATGTGGTCATTGATTTTTTCAAGCCATTAACAGGTAATAAGCTTTACAACTCTTTTCACCACAATGAAAAGCACGAATATTCTTGCTAAAACTGAATACTGAAGGGAATGGATTTGGTGAAATAAAAAAGTTAAAAGTTATCCATTTTATTGAGTCAAAGACCCGTGTCTGCATATTTTAAAGTGGAGAGGGGGAGAGATTTAAGTTCATGAAAACACAAAAAGGAAGTGGCATAGTAAGAAAAAGATCCATATCAAATGACAGGAAAGAACTCGAATTGAATTCATATCAATCCCATTGTAATTTTATTCTGATAACATTACATTGAAATAGTTTTATCTCAAAATAAAATCATCATAAGAACAGTGACGAAGAGAAAATTTTGAATTCTAAAACAATTCACCATAAGGCTTTAGAACTGGAACTGGTTCTTTCCATTTCCCATGCTACATATCTTTGATGATAAACAACTATTTTTAGATTCTGATTGATTGTCTAATATTCATACAGGTGCGTTAATATCACTGGAGAGCCATATAAATAAGCTATAATTTTAGAAGATCTACTCATAATGTTCAGGGCTTCTTGTTTCCAGGTCAGTATTCCTAGAGAAGACCCATATACTATGACCTCAAAGATACCACATTGTGCATATAACCTGAAATCAAATATAGTACACAGAGTAGAAATATACAAGCATAATGTGGAAAATGCGCACAAACCAAAATAATGTAGTGATTTACCTGCACCATAGGTCCAATTACCGTAATTGGAGCACGGATCATAGTCCAAAAGGCATGTCTCGAACCATTCAGCTCCCATTCTCCAGTCAATATTCATGTCTCGTACAAGAAAGGAACATACAATCTGCAGGAAAAAATAGGTTAAAAGTTTACCTTGCTGAAAAACTCTAGAGTACTGTTTATCTGGATTTTGCTTAGCCCTCATAATAGATTTGGAAGCGAGAAATTCACAAACTACAACCTGTTCAGTTCCTTTCTTAGAAAAATTAAAAATTTACCCAAGTTTACCTGTCGCCCACGATTTGACATGAATCCAGTAGTCAATAGTTCTTTCATGTTTGCATCAATGAGAGGATACCTAAAAAGTCGGGAATTCTAGACACATCAACATGTACCTTTGAAAAAAAAGTTACAGAGCTCTATCAAGTATCACTTGTTCCTTCACTTTCATGAGGGCTAACACAAAAGGGGAATTCAGGATCAAATGAAATAACAAGAATTATAATGGTTCAAAGTCTCTGGCAAAATACCCTGTCTGACCGTTTCTCCATGCTTCAAACAATGTTTGATTCTGGCTCCAGTTAGCCTCCACTTTTCGAGGACCACCTGATACAGAAAGGCATAAACTAAAATTAGGAAATCAGTTACCTGAAGCGATAGTATAAAAGCCTTCCTCTATTCTGAATAAAGCATTACATATGCTGATCTTAACATACTAATATTTTAAATTGAACACTGGAATTAACTGAACCCAGTGTTCCAGAAAGCAACCTTATTTTTTCGAACCCTTTCATGGCACCTGCTATCCCCAGGTTATTATTAAAAACTAGATCAATTTAGCTGACTTGCAGTGTGAACTGCTAAAGTTTGCCTAGAGAAATTGAAGGAAATGACTACTGTCCTCTGCTCATTTATGAAAAGGCCACTTTTAACAGATATTATAAAAGTGACCACTTCTGATATAAAGTTCCAAAATACCTTTAATATTGATTCACGCAAGACAGTTCATATTGCTGCAAAGATAGATAACTGTTGCAAAGTCTGATTGTTGTGCAACTATGTGCCTAGCATTCTGCATTTCCAGACAGTTCAGTGTACCAAGACAGTTTGAACTGTATCGAAGGAAGAGAACTATAACGAAGGCTTATTCTCAGGCAACTAGGTGTCCAGCATTCTACGGTTCTAGACAGAGTGTATAAGACAGTTTGACTGTCTCAGAGGAAAAGAAGTGTTGGGAATGCTGATTGTCTTGTGGGTAATAGAATGTTCCTTAATAGCTTGTCTTAGAAGCTTGAACTTTTTTCTCAAAAGTTATGCACTTGCCAACCATGGCTATATGACATTTTTGTATTAAAAAAAGAGTAAATTTGACATTGTAGATTTAAAAGGGGTCATTTGTTCAATATTGTCTCCTATAAAGTGGCTATTTTGAAGAAAAAAATACACTTGCCCACAACATTTCAAACTCTAAATTAGCAAATACAGCTATTTGTTTATCTTCAAAGGATTAAATGTTATTTCATTCTTATACCTGCATGAAAGATAGAGTTCCCCTGCTTGATTGATAGAAATCTAAAGTAATCCCTCCATATCAATTCGAACAAAACCCTGAAAGACAAAGTATTGTTTCAGAGATAGATTGTGATAAAGTTTTACAGCCTTAACAAATATATAGTAAATCGAAATTGTAAGGTTTTGGATTTTTATCTATTGATATTTTCTAGCATACAATAACAAACAATGACAGGAATATCAACTGTCAGTGTAAGAATCAAGTTATAATTATTACTTCCACTTCTTTAAAGAGTACCAAAAAAGTAAAGCTGAACTAGTCAGATAGGAAATCTATACTTATACTGCATTATCGGATTCTCAATTTGAATCAACCGGTAGTAGATACTCAAGGGAAAAAAATTATATTTTGATGGAATAGAGAGAATATATTTACTATAATCAAAATCCACTCTTTGGATAAGATGGTATGCATACACCGCAACACATGAACACAAATGAAGATATATCAGCATGTGCTATCATTTTAGTTTTTTTTTATGCATATGTGCCTATCTACATACACGTTTCACAACCAGATACACGTGGACAGAGTAACAGAAAAAGAAATTACCAGTAAGTTGAATCATTTGATTCTCGCTCCCTTTCAAATCTCTTCACCTAAAACAAGTTAAGTTCAAAAAACCAGTCTTCATTGACATAATAATATAGCTAATGTGAAATTTGAAGAAAACAAAATGCATCTTTGTACCTCTTCATAAATAAAACGGGGTGAAAGGCTTCCAGAGGCAAGCCAAGGAGAAAATTTTGTGGAGTAATCAGGTCCTAACATTCCATTACGGGTTTCTTTGTAGGTCCTCAATAGATTCTACAGAAGGCAAAAGAAAAAAAAAATTGCACAATTGAGTATCTTAAATTGAAACAACAAAATCATTTTCTTATGACCTGGTGCTGATACTTTCTGTTCGAACCAATTTGGAGATTTGTCCCTGGGTTTCAAGAATTGGCTTACCTTTAAGAAGATAGTTTTTATTAATTTTCCTTGATCTCTCTAGTAAATCCATTTTTCTTCCAGGCAGGTAAAGGAGTCGAGAACTGTCTCCAGAAATTCTTTAACCTATTTTACATGAAATCTTGTCCGTCATTAAAATACTTGTATGTGATTTAAACCTTGCCTTTTGTCTCCCTTTTAAGTATTTGAACTCATTTCCAAAGCTGTCTATTATTATTCATAAGCACGAACCATTGTTAGCCACCAATACTGACTCCTCATTGTATTTTGCAATAAACACATTCCTAGCATGCCTTATCAGATAAAACTGCCATACTTCTCCACAGTTTTAAGTGAATCAAAGAAGCCTCTAAAGAAATTCTTTATACTTGGAAAAAGAGTTCATAACACAGTTAGATGTTTCAGAAGTATAAATAAAATGCATGGAGCAGAAATACAAAATTGAAAAAATGAGAAGAGAAACATAGAACATAACTCCAACATGTCCTAATTAATACATCATGGGTAACAGGATATAAATCTAAGAAAAAGTCTCTTGCCTTATTCCAGAAATACTCGCATACTCTACTCACTGCTGCACTTTCACCTCCCACAAATGCCATTCCTTTGCTAACCTGCATCAAGTGAGGTATGTTTCACTTTATATTTGATATCTGCAAAGGACTTCTTATATTGATGTCTGAAAGAAAATTGCCTTTGCTTTCTCTAGTCCAAGAACAGTAATTTCAGGTATACATCCCCAATCCCTTATGCTGGGCGCTGGACCGAGTGATGTCGGGATCTTTATGCAACTTCTCATTTTGGACTTGGATTCAACTAACTGTGAATTTGATAATCAGAGATCTAGCTCTTCTGATGGGCAAAATATATGATCTCAAACCTATAAGAAGAAAATTACTACCTTACGAAACTGAGTATATACATCTGGTAAAGAGTTGCAATTGAATGGAAGATCATCTATATGGTACATACTAGACCCCCAGATCAATTCCAATTTAGTGCTATTTTTAGAATTTGGCTTAGCAGATTGACCTTCGGATGATGATAGCACAACTTTCTGCAAACTTTTGGAAACTAATCTTTCAACATTCAGCTCCTCACTGCATGTTTCTGTCTGGGCATAAACCTATTCCATGCAGAGCTTTTATTTATTATTTACCGTTGAAAAAAAAAATTGTATAAATGATGTCACTAGAAACAAATTCAGGTAAATGTCTTTACAGTGTGGACTCCGTATGCTTTAGCAAGTGAAGGAAGAATTTCTTCAGGTTTCCCATGTTGAATTAATAGGTCTAGACCACACTTCATCAAATTCTTCCTCAAGTCAGCTAAACACTCAATAAGAAATTGTGCCCTCGGGCCTGCAAAAGAAAAATGCTTGTATCCAATTCTTCTAAGAGAAAAAGTAGACAAGATTAAGACTAATCAAGAATTCAGAAAATAACACCCAGAGTAAACATATATAATACCCCAATTAGCCTCCCACAAGATCATGAAAATTCATAATTAATTGAGGTGCAACTTCAAGAACTTGACTGAGTAACAGCCCATGCAGTTTGTTTATATTTTGTTATTCAAGCATCACTAAATATATACCTTAGTTGCTACACACAAATACATAGACATGCTTGCATGAATTTTTTTTAATTTTATCTCTCTAACCATGCTCTGTAACCTGGTTTCATACATGTGCAAGGTATATACTTTTCAGATTTCGAGTTTCAGAAAAAAGGGTACATTCTATTTTGCCCTTTTGGGTCTATTAATTTTGTACCACCCATCCTGTCAGCATATGAAGGGATATTAATGTCCTTATGCAAACGTCAAGATTATCCTTGTGCTTGTGATCTGGGAATATGGGGTATTAAAAGGTCACGCTATCAAAGGCATAGCGTCCTGGGCACTTCCCAGGACATTGCCATTATCCTTGGTGTCCTACACCTCTCGTGAGAACAAGCGCACCATCCTTGAATAATCATCCTGTTCATTCACAAAAAGCAAACCAGTACCACACGGGTTGCTTGCTTTGTAATGCCAACATTGAATATGATCAGTAGTCTGCTCACAAGTTTCATGCATAACCAGCAAAAGTTAGCCTCAAGTCAATTTGTCTACAGATTTTCGTACTGAATATAGAACCTAGATCGGTATCCAACAAATTCCAAACTTCAGATGTTGTGTACTCCATATGGAGCTTGTCAACAGAAACATATAAATTCGGAGAGCTGTTTGGGCTGGTGGCTACTGGATCCACATTTAATTTCCTAGTACAGATTATTGGCATGCAGGAATTAATCAACACCTCAGATCATGAAAGCACAACTTTGACCAACTTGATTTGCTGGAGAATAAACTTGTGCCCTTTTCCATTGGGAAAGCAAGATTGGTCGCATAAGCCCATAACCAACCTTTCCAAAGGTCAATCTGCCTCGAGAAACACGCATTCCCATCCTCGAAGAGAATGATAGTTGGATCTATTCTTGTGATCCTTATCAAAGTATTATTTCCAAATGCTTGTCATCACTATGTGATAGATTCGACAGTTTTGCTTTTAGCATCTTCCCACCAAAGCCAACCCTTTCCTCAGCAGATGAGGACATGCTTCTTTTAGGAAATTCTCTAGTCACATCTGTGAACACTCCTCTTTCCACTAAGATCATTTCTGAGGAAACCTGAGGTTACTTTCTAAACATAATGCTTCCCATAATCCCATTCCAGCTTTCTGATACCAAATGCAATTGCTTCAGAACAAAACATTAGGTCTGCTTAGGTTGGACCTATCGTCAATCTCCTCCATGTTTGTTTATTAAGTAAACGAATCGAATTCAGTCAATACAGCAGAGCTCATTTACCTAACAAATCATGCCTCGGATTTTTCTCACTACTTTTTCTGAACATGATATTGTTCATCTTCCAAACTTTTTTATACATTGGGAACCTTGTGACCAACAATAATTTCCTCATATATTGCAATCCCTAGAATAATAGTGTTAGCTAAAAGATTGTTTAAAATATTAATCCAAAATTATTTATTTTCTTTGAAAATCGTATATGGCAAACCCAGTTTCAACTTCCATGGATATAAACAGTTTTAGAAGCACTATTAGTCACCCAATCACTGCCGTGTTTCACTTTGATACTAAAACTTTCCTTTTCAAATTAATCCCTCATCTTTAATTTTTGTTTAGTTATAGCAGTCTAGCTCAATCTACTAAATTAACAGGAATACTGACCTCGCCAACAGAAAAATATGTCAATGACATGAAGAAAACAGATACAGAGGGAAAATTGGTAAAGGAAGAAAACTGAAAGTATTGTACCTCCAGTTTTAGGGAAACCAAAGTAACGGGTAGTCGAAAAAAGCCTCGGATCAACACAATACACAGGCAAAACAGCCTCTGATGAAACCCAGGCCTTAAACAAAGCCTCATTATCCAATACCCTCAAATCATTTCTGAACCAAACAATGGCCACCCCTTTGCCTTTCCTCTTGGGCAATGATTCAGTAGTGTATCTCCGAAATGTCTGTTCAGCTATTCGGTCAATTTCTTGATAACTGAAACCGGGCACCTGATGCACCGTTGTTTCAGCACGGATTGGTTTGGGAAATTGCATTGTATTATTGGTTGAGAATTTGTGAAGAAAAAGTGTGAATGTTGTTAAGGGAAGAGCTTTTATGGGACTTGAAGTTGTGCAGAGAGAATGGTGCATGGTTGAAAGGGGGTTCTTGCTTTTGCGAGTAATGAGGAGTTGGAAAAGCGACGCGTGGGCTTGATGGAGGTGTCATGGCGTGGCAACTTCTGATCCACCATTATTCAGTAATAGCCACGAGGACACCAACGTCTCTCTCATAGAGAGATGGTAGCATGGCATTATTTCAAGTAAAACCACTGGGGCAAATATTTTTCAACCTTACAAGTTAACTAACAACCCGTTTGATTCTCATTATTGTAGAATGAGAATGAAAAATATAGTCGTTATTGGACCCCACATAAGATATAGAAATTCAAAATTGATGACTTGATGTGATGAATAACAGTCATATTTTTTATTTTTATGGATGAAAAATGAGAAACAAACGGGGGCTAAATATCATTTTATCCAAATATTCTTTAAGATTCACAAGTTTTATCTAGCCATTGTTTGATCCACCATTAGTTTCTAAAGTATATTTTTTTCTCCCTTCTTTTGATTCACACATTCTTCAATAAAATAATATTATACGCAAATTCAAAATTTTTTCTTATTTTTTAAACATGTATTCTCCATCAAACTACTATTCCAAAATGCATTCTTAACTAAAAATGGGATTCAAACACGCGCCTACTTTTTAATTTTACATTTCTTGAAATTCATTACATATAAATACTTAAAAACTTAGACAAGCAAGCTCTACGTCACTTGTCACGTCTATTATAAATTTAAAAATTAGAATTACTTATGTGGTTAGTTGTCTTGATAATACGATATTAAAAAGTATTAGTTCTAAATGCAATTTTATTTCTACAGCACTTTCTAAACATTTTAACTCTTCAACATTTTGGGAAATGTTTATAAAAAGTTTAAATAATGATATTTAGAAATGAGTGAAAAATAAGGGAATAATACTTGTGAATTCTCGAAATATGAATAAAAAGTGGCTTAGTGTTTAGAAACCCAAGCCAAACATAAGTTTAATCATCTATTTATAATAGGTAACATTAGTTTGACGGATTTTCGCCCCTTTTGTCAATTTATTCATCTTGTCACATGTATATCACAAATAAACCAACTAACTTTATAAGTTTGGCAGCCGTTTATGTTATAAAAATGTTCAATAGCTAAAGTAACACGTCTTGAAATAGTTAGCAAGAAGCCAATGTCACCACCCAACTTAGTTGAGAAGAGGATCCAAAAGAGAAGAAGGAGAAGGAGAAGGAGAAGGAGATTAGATAATTTCCTTTCTTTGTAGTAGGTATTTGGAATAGCGGCAGGGGCAGACCAGTGGGGGCCGCCACCCCCCTTCAATTTTTAGATTTCCCGATTTTTCTTCAGATTTTCAAATTTTTTTAAATTTTTTTAAGTTTTCAGATTTTTTTTAAAGGTTTTTTGGTTTTTGCCCCCACTAAACTTCTTTCCTGGGTCTGCCCTTAAATAGCGAGACGTATCTTGTTTAGAGTGACTAGTACTTATCGGATAGTATATTAAAAAATGACATGAATGTTATAAATTAAATTTAGAAAAATGCTGAATGTACAGCCTTTTTTACACAGTAAGTTTGACAGTCTTCTCACATGGGTATGGGGCCAGCGATTGTGGGCCCCACCCCCATGTGAGAGGGCTGTCAAAATGTATGTGTAAAAAGGCTATAGATGTAGCATTTCTCTTATATTTATATGTGTTGTAGATGAGAGTCTCGAAAGCTAGACCATGTTTTATGATAAACTATTAGAAACACGTGTGATACACGTGATTTTGTGATTGGAAATCTGAATTGTTATGATTTATATATTAATTAAGAAGATAGTTTTGACATAACAATACAATTGATTTGATAAAAATTTAATAGGTTCTATAAACATCGTAAATTATTTTGCTCGACCAATTGTAGAAGTTATGGTTTTTGACTGACCATAGGTCCATAGCACTTGGTTTGTAATTAACTCTAAGTGCATTAGTTCATTTTTATTTAGAAAAATTATCGACGTAATAATACAATATTTGACTTGTGGGATAAAATGGATACTCTAAAGTAGTACTATGATATTTCATATCGATTCCTTTGGATTTTCAGGAAAAAACTCTAAACAACAGACCACAATACCGACAATGAACACCATTCAAGAAACAAATTTAAAACGTACCTAAAGAATTAACCCTAAGTATACACAAATATGCTGAAAGCAACACATGTTATGGAACTATATGTATACTAATGATAAAAACCAAATTAATGTAATTTATATAGTTGAACTGATATGGCTTGTAAAGATTTTCAATCTTAAGTTCGACTATAAATTACGTTGAATAAGGCAAGGCACCTCGTGAGATCTCCCTTCAGCGAAGCAATATGATTGAAATTATTGTTCAAAATCAATAAAATAGACTTTGGAATGAAAAAATGATTTGGAGGCCAAAACTTTGGCACATACGACTGCATACGCCTTTGTAGCTTGCAGTCGAATAAAGACATGCAGGGTATATCCCTGCAAGTGATTAACTTATACGATCGTATAGGTTTGTAGAACTTAAAAAATAGCCGTTTAGGCTGACTTTTGTTTGAATTCTTGATGGCCTTTGGTGAAAAGTTTGTAACTTTTCATAATTTTTTGGTACTATTTCGTGGGTGTCGATTAACCTATACGATCACATAGGTTTGTAGAACTGAAAAAAAAGCCGTTTAGGCTGATTTTTGTTTGAATTCTTGATGGCCTTTGGTGAAAAGTTTGTAACTTTTCATTATTTTTTGACACTATTTCGCGGGTGTCGATGGAAATCTATAAATACACGATAGATTATCGTACCAAAAGTACAATTCAACAACTTGTAATCAAATCTTCATTCCGAAAAATATAATTTATATTCTTTTCTTTATATTCAAATTTCCTTTAAAGTGTTTTTGAAATTTTGATAGAAAACATTAAGTGTTTAAGTGTTTTTTTGTTGTAATGCTTGATTAATCCTTTAAACCATTTGTCAATATCCCTTTAAGCATCAAATTCAATCCAAGAGGAGGCAAATATTGTTTAAGGACTACAAACTATGTGTTTAAGCCTTCATCTTTTATTCCGATGTTCTTGTTTTTTGTTCTTTGTTTTTTCTTCATCCCCTTTGTGTGGAAACATTTTTCCAACAACATGCGAAAGTAAAAAGAAGAAAAAGTTCGCCCGAAAGTCGCAAACCTATTCTTATACCACGGCTGGCTATAAGTTGCGCATGGATAAATGACCAAAGCGTGATTCTTAAGAATTACCAAACTACCTCATCACTTGGAGAAAAATCTATGAATCCACCCTTCCCATTTGAAAAAGGCATGCAACTCAAGTATCTTTCTCTCAAATAACTATTTCTCTTCTTGTTCTAGTTTAAGTATCTAGGCTAATAAATTTAGAAAGTGAAGCTTATAGTTAGGTGAGAGAATTTGTTGATTGTAATCACGTTGATCTTAGAATGTAATCGTTTATCAATAAAATCATTCAATCCAATTTTTATTGTCAACAAATTAGGTTTATCATACCATAAAATCAATAAAAATGAGTTCGAAAAAAAATGAGTTTTTATAGAATGGGGTGGCTAAATCTTGTTCATTTCACGAGCATCTACAGTAAAAGATTTTGACCCTTTGAATGGTTACACGCTTTTTCCATGCATGAAAAATAAACAAGATTAAAAAATAAAAAATAAAAATAAAATTATGCTCTCAAGTTTGAAGAAAAAATACACATCTTAAGGGAAAATGGCAATGCCGTTTGCGAAAATTGATGATTACCTTGTCCTGGAATTTGTTCATAGCCTCCCAATAATGTTTACTCATATGGCTTCGCTTAAACTCTATACAAGAAACAACTTTAGACCTCGATTTTCTGCACGTATGACTTAGCTAATAGATTCAGACTCCAATCACGTCCGCGCATATAGCTCTTGCTCACTTGGACAAGCCATTAGAAGTACATGACTTTCTTCGAAGTTGGGGAAGTGATCACAAACACTCGAACGATTAAATCAATCAACTTGTATAAGTATATTTGGATATGAGACGTGCGAAAGACGTGAGACACAATAGCATTCGGCACCGAGAGTTTATGAGAGAGTAGAATGAGATAGCAATATTATTTTTTATTATTATTAGGAGTGTAAAATTGCATTATTTTCAAATGACGCTAAGTGTGAACTTTTATAGTGAAAGAGGTGGATTGATTATCGTTTGATGAGGAGAGACATGACCTCATTTGGACGGTCGAGGCATCTTGTCATAGACGTCATTCCATCAATCCTAGGCTTAGGGACATTAATGACTAAAAAGTATTCACCTTAGGTTTAGGCCTGACGTGTGAAGAGTAGACTGATAAGCTGATTTAATAGGATAAATGTTGCAGAGAGTTCATATCAATCATTCATGGAAGATCTTGTATGGAAGATCTTCTAGGGAAGGCGTCTTATAGCTTGAAGTCTATTCTCTTTCGATTGGTGCTGCAGCGTGTCGCGTTGTCTTACTTCGTCCACCGAGAGTTCGGCCTCTGCATGGGAGTCAACAGAGTGCATCACTTCGACTATTGAATGACTTCAGATAAGCCAGGTAAAATAATGCTTGGAGTGCGAGCTTGAGTTTGTTTATGACATGGCTGTCACGTGGTCATTTCTTGGAATCTCGTTGAACAAGGCATAATAACAACTTTTGTTATTTCTTTTCTCTATAAAAGTACAAATTACAA
>CAIGRT010226374.1:0-10468 GCA_903798405.1 Fraxinus platypoda | reverse complement strand
TAGGGTTAATAGCCCAGACCTATCCATAAGCTCTCCACCCTGGCTCCTGGGAGGCACATCCTGCGATTTACCTCCTCCACAATGGCCCAGGGCAGGGTCGGTGGGAGCCCTCAAGGTTGGGGTTCAACCTTTTTTAAAATTTCTCCATGAATCATGCTACAATGACATAATTTTTGACTCAATGATTGATATAATACTACATGACATTTCATTCTTGATATAAACTTGATTTAATGATTGATATAATACTACATGAATCATGCTACATAATTTTTAATTTTTTAACACAATCAACTTTTTGATCCAATCATATCTTTCCATCTAACATTACGCCACATCATCTGTCAATTACTTTCTGTGAAAGTGGCATAACCCTTGAAGAACTTGAAAGACTTCAAATTAATTCCCCAATAAAAAATTGAAAGGCTCCTAATTGCCCATAAGTCGAGCCAGGCTGTGTCTATGGGCCAACTCAAAACGAGTCGAGTCGGGACAATTTTATAAAAATTAAATATAAATCGGCTCGCAAATGCTGTGGCTCTACGGCTTAGATAACTAAATTCGAGTTTGTGGAGAAATGAGTTGAACGAATCTATTATAATGGACAACCAATTTGGATTCACTCACCCCTATACGCGCAAAATATAATCCAAGCGAAAGCCCAGGCGCCTTTTCTGACCCGACGGGTTTCTTCAACTTTCAAAGGATTGTACCTGGAGACTTTCTGGGAGCTTTAAGAGGACTTCGCATTATGGAAACTTCCGAAATCACAATAGGAGGTATACTCCCCTTTTGATAGCCACGTGGCGTACCTCCCCCGCGTCTCGCCTCCACCGCTGATATCATGTGCTTGTTGAAACCACAATCCCAATCCTGGGAAAATTGCAATTCCCTTCTCTTAACTAATAGTTTTGTTTCGTATTGACCATTCAATAGTTTTATCTTTGATCACTCAACTTATATTTTATTTCAATTTATCACCAACTTTATTTCAATTGAACTTTTATGTTTGTAGCGGTGATCCAAAAAGATGAAATTCATGATCCGCCGATACAATTCATAGCCTAGCCAATAGAATTTGTGACCTAAGTGATGTAATTAGTTGTCTTACCATACATGTCAATCGGCACCATACAAAAATATAACAAAACATGACTGCTGTATTTCTGGCACCTCGATAAATTGTGCCATTAACATTATAAGTTGGGTAGCCAATTTCACTAGCTAAGTTACGAGTTCCATCACTTTCGACCTTTTCTGAACCAAAGACTTGTTATATTAGCCTAGATCTAGTCACGTATGTTACTCAAGTGTCCTTAAGATGTGCTCAACGAAAACGTAAATCTTGTATAAAAGATGGACTAAAGATTGTTAAATTACGATTGCATAAAGAAATAATTAAATTGAAATAAAATATAAAGTCAGAGGATCAATTTAAAACAATCTAAAGTTGAATGAAAAGTATGAAACAAATGCGTAAATTAATGTCCGCCACCTCAAAATCCCCATTTGCAGAGGCCAATTGCTACCCGTCACTGTTTGTACGCGTGTGTGAATTCTATATATAACAGCCGTTGCTACGCACTTTTCTATCATCTCTTGTAATTTACTACATTTTTATCTCGACGGACGCTCAATTTATCCTGCCTTTCTAGGATTTGGAAAATTTCAATTAATGGCTAGTTTGACGCTGACCGGACTGTTAAACGAGGTTGCAGGAAAATTCCCTTCCCAGCGAGCGATCTCTGTCTCCGGCAAGTTCAATATCTCTCATGCACGTCTCCATGAACTCATCAAACGTGCCGCTTCTCGCCTCCTCGACGCCGGCGTGAAGCCAGGCGACGTTGTAGCCCTCACCTTCCCCAACACCGTCGAGGTAAATTTCATTCATCTTTTTCATTTTTAATATAATAATTGTTTTGAGGAAGAATTACATTTTTTTATATAGGATTTTAGCTTTTATTTACGCTGCCAGTCCATAGAATTAAAATCATCAAACAAGAAAAAGTTATTAAAATAGCATCGGACTTCACGCTTGTTCATCGAAATTGAATTTGAATAAAAAATTATATTAAAAATCGGTTTCTTAATAGAAATTATTTTACTGTGCGATCATAAACTTTATAAAATTGCATTAGAATTCACGCTTTCAGCGTGTTTGGCAGTGATAAAAAACCTATTTTAAGTTGGTTTTATCGGCATTATCCAGCTCAAAAAGCCATTTTAAGCATGGACAAACATCTCAAATTTATGTATAGAAAAAGGAATTGTGTTTCTCGTTATTCACGCTTTTTAAGGGTTTTGATTGGAATATTTCTTTTACTAATTAAATTTTTAATTTTTTTTGTTTGACTTAATGCAGTTTGTAATTATGTTTTTGGCTGTAATTCGTGTCCGAGCCACAGCGGCGCCACTCAACGCGGCCTACACTTTTGACGAGTTTGAGTTCTACTTATCAGACTCGGAATCAAAAATTCTGTTAACTTCAAAAGAAGGCAACAAGCCGGCTGAAGCTGCGGCTTCGAAGCTGAACATCCCTCACATGACCGCCACACTGTCCGATGCCAACTCGGAACTCACCCTCTCCTCAACTCGGCCTCAGTCAAACCCAGATTCAGTCTCTGAAATCGTTAATGACCCATCTGACGTGGCACTCTTCCTGCATACTTCCGGAACCACAAGCCGACCCAAAGGCGTCCCGTTAACTCAGCACAATTTGTACTCTTCCGTTCAAAATATTAAATCCGTGTATAAACTCACTGAGTCAGACTCGACAGTGATCGTGTTACCGTTATTTCACGTGCATGGGTTGTTAGCAGGGTTATTGAGCTCGCTAGGAGCTGGAGGTTCGGTGGCTCTCCCAGCCGCCGGCCGATTCTCAGCTTCAACATTTTGGTCAGACATGAAAAAGTATAATGCCACGTGGTACACTGCCGTGCCTACCATTCATCAAATCATACTAGACCGCCACCTCAGCAGCGGTGAAACCGACTACCCGAAGCTGCGGTTCATTCGGAGCTGCAGCGCATCATTGGCGCCTGCCATATTAGCTCGGCTTGAGGAGGCATTCGGCGCACCTGTTTTGGAGGCTTATGCAATGACAGAGGCAAGCCACCTGATGGCTTCGAATCCATTGGCGGAGGATAACCCACATAAGCCCGGGTCAGTCGGGAAACCTGTGGGTCAAGAGATGGCGATATTGGATGAGAGTGGGGTGCAACAAGAGGCTAATGTCAATGGGGAGGTTTGCATTAGAGGTCCAAACGTGACTAAAGGGTACAAGAACAACCCGGAGGCTAATAAATCCGCATTCCAATTCGGGTGGTTCCACACGGGAGATATTGGGTTCTTTGATTCCGATGGATATTTGCATCTCGTTGGTCGAATCAAGGAGTTGATCAACCGTGGAGGTACAATTTTATATTTTAGGTTTAGGATCATTAAAATCATTCCAATAGGAGAGTCAGACCTATTTTTTTGATAATTTTATAGATAGATTACATTCTTTTGTAGTTTTGTTAAGCTATGCTACGTCGTCTATTACATCTAAATTTGCTAATTTATCATCTATATGGTTTTCCATGCAAATAGTTAAGTGTCAAGTTTTGGTCTTTAGAAATGATCAAAGTAGGCAGTTAGATTCACAAGCATGTTAATGATATTTTTTATTCCCAAGGATTTCATTAGACCTACTTCACAAGATTTTCCAAATAGGTCAATTTCAATTTTAGCTCTTACCTATGTCTTCATTCGATTATGGAGTTTCACATCGAGAATTGCACAGATTTTTCCTGTACTTGGACCGAAACCGAAACACAACTGTTAAGATTTTGCCCAAAGGATTTGCACCCAAGATGGCAAAGCTAGTTAGTCTAAATAGTGGATAACTAAATATATAGCTTCTCGTGGGTTTTCTAGTTCTAATTGCATTCTACGTAACAAAAGTACTTTATTTGAAGCATATTTTTTCCGGCTTAAAAAGAGCATTAATTATTTATCTCCACAATTGCAGGGGAAAAGATTTCACCAATTGAAGTGGATACCATCCTTTTATCTCATCCCGACATTGCTCAAGCTGTTGTGTTTGGAGTCCCTGATGAAAAATACGGTGAAGAGGTAAAACAACAAATTCTGTCACCATCTTTCCTTGTTATCATTACTATAATTTTGTCTACCATGCTGACTTTGATTGGAGGATAAAAATGTTTGATTTTCTAATGTAGCGTGGCCTTTTGGCATGTAGAGATTTAGTTAGATGTCGTACTCGAATGAATTTTTTATTTTAATTTTTCGACTAGAACACATTCATCATCTCTTTATAAAAGACTAGCAGACATCCATTATAAAAGACAAATGACATGGTCGACAAATGGTTTACCATTTCCTGATGTTGATACAAGCAAGCCAAGAATATGGCATAAAGTCTTACCACTTGAAAGGATATACTCTTCGGCCTGCTTGGGAGTTTTGGGCGTACCTGTTATGGGTTTTTATTTGAGTACTGGATTTGGGCATTTATGAAGTTTTTGGTTTTGGGTGATTTTTAGTAATGGTTTTTAAAACAATTCAATCAATGCTTGACAATTTATTATCCACGGGTTTTAAAAGTTTTTCAAAAGAATTAAAATATATACATGTTCCTTAATACATTTTCAATTTATAATATCTTGTATGAAATATTTTTAGTGATATTTTACTTATAATTAATTTTTTTACTTATAAGTTAATTTTTAACTTAAAAAGGTGAAATATTTACATATAATTAAAATTTTTACTAGACGCCTAGAGCCAGCTTTATCCTACGACATTTAGTTACAACTTTCCAAGACATGACTGTAAAAATCGCCCTTGTCTTGGCCGGGGTTGTTGAATCGTTCATCCGAGGTCAAGGTTGATGAGAAATGTTTATCTACAACTGGGGTATATATACACCAAAATCCCACACTTGAGCGCATATGGTGTTTGAAAAGAATAGAATTTTCAAGACGGAGTTAGTTTTGCAGTGCGAAGTCATTGCACTAATTGTAAGACTACATAAACCGGCACTGTGATAGTGTGTGTAATTTTCTTATGGGGGCTTATGGTTTTGCCGTAGGCCTTTATGCAAGACAGCCATCCCAGCCCGATCACAAATCTGTCTAAAAGTTGCATCTGACCACTAATTACATATGCGTTTGTTATTGTTGATACTAGCAATAAAATTCAATGGCACTTTCATGTGATTATCTGGTAACTAGCTTTTCTATTAGGGTTAAATGTAGAAATGCCTCAATTTTTATTATAACTCATTGGTATGCTCTTCAATTTTAATAGCAGAAGGTATCTGTATGTTCTTGATAAAAAATTGCATGCAATTGTCATCGATATCAGACTATCAGTTACCAATTTCTCCCTCCCTCCCTCATTCTTGCTAATTATGGCCATCAAAATTTTCAGATAAACTGTGCTGTTATCCCTCGAGAAGGATCGAACATCAACGAGGCTGAGGTATCAATATTTTGCAAGAAAAATCTTGCAGCATTCAAGGTTCCAAAGAGGGCTTTTATCACCAACTCCCTTCCAAAAACTGCCACTGGGAAAATCCAGCGACGTATTGTAGCTGAGCACTTCCTTGCACAAATTTCTACAGCCAAAGTCCCAAAATTTGGAGCTTAAACACACACTGCCCTATTATCATACTTTGTATTGCATCAACTGCAGAAGAAAATAAGTGCAAAAGTTTTCCATTGTTAACTAGAGACTTGCAAATTCCAGCAGTGTGGATAAATTTGGCAAGAATACTACTACGAGCGCTGTTATCATTTTTATAGTGCATATATACACTATAAAAATGCTACTACTACCACGTGGTTTTCATTTAGTTTCTAGGATTCTGCTATGCATACACTATACACTTCATTGTTGTTATGATACAATGTGACCCTGTTTGGCATAATCTAAAAAAATAAACTTATACGTAATTTTAGTTCATGGCAAGTTAAGGGTGTGTTTGACACCCATTTTTTGAAGATAAAAATTTTTAAAATAGTGATTGATGGGAGAATGTGTGGTGAAAAAATTATGAAAAGTTTTAAATTTGTGTATAATATTATTTTACTGAAAGAATGTGTCATTGAGACGAAGTAAGAAAAAAAAATGAAAATGAGAATGAGATAGAGAATGAGTGCCAAACATGGGCTAAAAGTGATTAACCTAGAAGACTTCATTAACAATCAAAAAGTGACATGTAGTTTATATGCTAAAGTAAACGAAACAGGGCAAATTGGAGATAGAGCCGCATTCCCCAAAGCACAGTAATTCCAATCCACACTAACTTTTCAAAAGTGGAAAAATAAAAATAAAAATCAAGATCCAATCCAAGATAAAAGTTCTAGGCCTCCTCTTCAACATCGACTTCATCTTCATAATCATAACCTTCCTCGTCTGCTGTTGCATCTTGATATTGCTGGTACTCGGAAACTAAATCGTTCATGTTACTCTCGGCCTCGGTAAACTCCATCTCATCCATCCCTTCTCCAGTATACCAATGCAAGAAAGCCTTTCTACGGAACATAGCTGTGAACTGCTCACTCACCCTCCGGAACATCTCTTGGATTGATGTTGAGTTTCCAATGAAAGTAGAAGCCATCTTCAGACCGGTGGGAGGAATATCACAAACGGTAGACTTCACATTGTTCGGGATCCATTCGACAAAGTAAGACGAGTTCTTGTTTTGTACATTAATCATTTGCTCATCAACCTCCTTAGTACTCATCTTGCCGCGGAACATGGCTGAGGCTGTCAAATAACGACCATGGCGAGGATCAGCGGCACACATCATGTTCTTTGCATCCCACATTTGTTGGGTCAGTTCAGGAACAGTGAGGGCTCGGTATTGCTGCGACCCACGAGATGTGAGTGGAGCAAACCCAACCATGAAGAAGTGAAGCCGAGGAAATGGAATGAGGTTGACGGCAAGCTTACGAAGATCAGAGTTGAGTTGACCCGGGAAGCGAAGGCAGCAAGTTACGCCACTCATGGTAGCAGAAATGAGATGGTTCAGGTCTCCAACTGGTCAAGAAAATGCATCATGTTCATCAAAAAGGAATCGAACGCTGTTAAAAGTTGATCAAACCACACACATGCACAGGCCTTGTGTAACAGATTTCAAAGAATATCAAACCAAAAAAAAAAAATTAAGAGAAGACGCGAAACCTCCTGAAAACTACTAAACAGGGTGTGTATTTAGGATTAAACTAGCTGTACTGTACACACTTGGTGTACATTAAGCCGATATTTGGACTTCATTATTGTAGATTATAACGAGAGGAATAGTAATTTTTTGAAGAATGTATGATTAAAAAAGAAGAATTTTGTTTAGATTTACGTGTAATATTATTTCATTGAAAAATGTGTAGTTGATAAGAAGAAAGAGAAAAATAAATTTTAATTTAATGAGGATCAAACAGGGGCTAAGTTTGACATTCCATGTGTTGACAAAATCTGCATCATTGATTGCTTAAAGTATTGTTAAAATCAATGTGTAAAAAGTTACTACATTACAACAATATCAAACTTAATGTCAACAAAAATGTACATATAACATGATTGATAAATTTACAATACTACACATATAGCCCTTGTTTGAGTCCCATGAAAATGTGTGTTGAAATATTGATTTTTCAAAAAATGTGAGGTAAAAAAATTAGGAAAAAATTTCAATTTACGTGTAAAATTATTTTATAAAAGAATGTATAATTGAAAATGAATTTTGAAAAAATGAGTTTTGGAAAAAATGGGAGCAAACATGTGCATAAATTGATCTAAGCACCCAGAATTCCAAAGGGAGTTGCTGGTCCCTGCCAGGCAACTCACATGTGGGGGCGGACCCCACATTTTTAAAAAAAATCAGAGGTGGGGCGTCGGCAAGCACAGTGAGGGGCCTGTAAGGCCCCTGTGAAAGCTGCACCTGTACGTGCAGCTTAAACCAATTCGAAATATGTTCAAATAAAAATATGCATTACCTGTCTACAGCTGCATGGTCCAACAAATCAGTATTTTTCCAAAATAGCTTAATGATGTTCAAAGAAACGTTAGCCAGAGGTAAAACCTAAGAAAACTATCTTGTGGCTCTACTATGCATAGACACACAGAAAACAAATTACATTCCTTGTCACAACTCTAGTGGGTGTAAGTTGATAAAACTTAAAACCATAACTTACAGCTTGGGGTTGTGAGTTTCAGAGTTCGGAAGCAAATGTCATAGAGTGCTTCGTTGTCTAAAACCATACACTCGTCAGCATTCTCAACAAGCTGGTGGACGGATAGAGTAGCATTGTAGGGCTCAACAACAGTGTCCGACACCTTAGGGGATGGGAAAACAGAGAATGTAAGCATCACACGATCTGGGTACTCTTCCCGAATCTTAGATATGAGAAGAGTTCCCATTCCTGATCCCGTTCCACCTCCCAGTGAGTGGCACACTTGAAAACCTGAAAAACTAAGATAAAGTTCAGTCAAATAAAAGGAATGATAAACACAGTAAAGCAATACCCAAAATGGTTAGGGTGGAAGTAATTAAGATAAAAGAACAGATAGTGGACATGTAAGTTTTTACTATTTATGAAATTGACTGTAATCTTTCGTGTGCAAAGGTTATGCCGTATGCAAAAAATCTTATAGCTAGGAATTGTCAAATCCTTACCCAAAACAAAGACGGATTGAATTAGTTCCTCAAAATAAGAATTAGAAATCAATTTCTGTTCAGATTTGAATTGGTTTTCAATCTCAAGGCTCAAATCTTGCTGGTCTGTAGCAATTCCAATGATCTTGTGAAAAAGTATACATCCCCAATTTCGTTTGTTAGTAACAAAAATGTAGAACTAATTACAAAAAACGAACAGATTAAGACCCCGAAAATATCTATGTATAAACAGATGTGAAAATTTCACTTAATTATGAAAATGCTTATCTACAATCATATCTCAACATATTACGTGCATGAAAACCATTATGTAAATCATTATATATATGTAGCACAATAGATACTTAAACATGCTACTTGTTATATAATGGTTTACGTGCAGATGAGATATCAAAAATAAAAATAAGAAAAACTGAAAATAGATGAATAAATAGATAAGTGGAACAACACAAAATTGCAACATCAACTCAACTCTCCATAGAGCGCTCCAAAATCTACATGTAAAAGCGTGAATTTAATACTATCTAGTAACCATTTGAAAGTAGAAAAAATAATTTCGATATCACTTGCAAAATCAAGGTAAGGAAATAATTAATAATAATTTAATGAAACATAGAAATTCATCCTCAAAATACCAGATCTACTAAAAAGGGACACTCAAGACCACTTCAGAAAACTACTTACACAGAGATGTATATTCATATTTCACATACCATACTAATTTAAAATTATTTACGACTGCAAGACACAACCATCTTAAAAAATAAAAAAACGCTGGAAAAAAATAATTATAGAATTAGTGTTAGTAAATATAACCTTGGAGGCAATCACAATTTTCAGCCTCTTTTCTCACCACATCGAGAACCGAATCAATGAGCTCTGCTCCCTCAGTGTAATGCCCCTTTGCCCAGTTATTTCCGGCTCCCGACTGCCCGAAAACGAAATTATCCGGCCGGAAGATCTGCCCGTACGGCCCCGATCTGACGCTGTCCATCGTTCCAGGCTCGAGGTCCATGAGGACGGCGCGTGGGACGAACCTTCCGCAACTAGCTTCATTGTAATACACGTTCACGCGTTCGAGTTGCAAATCATTGTCGCCGCTGTACCTTCCAGTGGAATCAATCCCGTGCTCCGCGCACACGACCTCCCAGAACTTGGCGCCAATCTGGTTGCCGCATTGGCCTCCTTGAATATGCAAGATTTCACGCATTGTGGAGTTGTACGTTAGGAGACGGTGATATAGACAGGTATATATGTATGTAAAGGCAGAGGGAGAAATAGCAATCGAGAGAAATTGAGGGCTTGAATTTGATGGTCTGTTAGAGTGAAAATGGAAGGGCGGTTTAAATAGGGGAAATGTGTTTTTTAAAGTGGGAAAATTTGCATCAATTTCAAATATTTTATGAAAAAAAAAAACCTAAAATAAATTCAAAACACGAGGCAGGTAAAGATTTATGCTTACGCGATATAAGCGTCGGTGCAAATTAACGCGCTGAGTCACCTGGAAAAGTTGCCTGTTTGCGAAAGGGTGCACGTGATTGGGTGGCGGGTCACGTGAGTGTCACTGAGGTATAGATCTGAGTGAAAATTTAGCCCATGTTTAACTCCCATTTTGTTTGAAAAATAATTTTTAGAATAGTGATTGATGGAAGATTGTGTGATTAAAAAGTAAGGAGAATTTTTGGGTTTATGTGTAATATTATTTTATTAATAGAATGTGTGGTTGAAATGAAGAAAGAGAAATAAATTGAGAAAAAAACGGGTGTCAAACAGGGACTAAATACC
>CAIGRT010226355.1:0-10736 GCA_903798405.1 Fraxinus platypoda | reverse complement strand
CCGGCAACACCCAGCTACACACCACTACCACAAACCCACACCAGACCACACACACTAAAAGAAAACACCAAACCTAAGTCCTCATCCGGCCAGAGATCGGAGAGGCAAAAACCTCCACCGACCGAAGCCGGGGAGGGGAGAAACTCCACCGCCAGAAGACGGGGAGAGAGGACTAATGACTTTTGGTCCTTGTACAGTCGGTGATTTGTCAATCTCTATATATTTAACTCACTAAATAGTCAACTAATAATAATGACCGTGTGTATATGCTTTCGGATCAATGAAATTAGAGTGACATTGTCTTCTCTATCTTGATAATTATGGTTGTATATGTTTGACTTACATGTTTGACATTGTCTTCTCTATTTAGCATGAATTACATGTTTGACTTCGTTGGAAAATTGTTTAAATTACTCAAAATAAATGATTTTTTTAATGAAAAGATTTTAAAAGTCTTAAAACAGTTGAAGAGAGAAATTTTGACACAATATTGCAACCACAATTAAGCTTCTTGTCTCGGCTCAATGATCGGGACAAGAAACAGGGCGCCGAAGTGGCGCCCTGTGAATGGACGGTCAGCTCCCCCTCCAATGTGAGAGCGCCACATCGACCCCTATATTTGGGCCCGGTCATTGAGCTGGGCCTTGTAGCAGTACTCTTGCAACCATCCATTGTAGCATGATTTACTTGACGTGACTGTGAGGAAAAAATAGGTCTAGCATTTAAAGAATTTTTTTGTCTCTTTGTGATTGGTACATAGAATCTAATATTGTGGCTGTAATAAAGCCCAAGTGGCATTTTTCTTTGATACTTGGCAGAATATTTATGTCAAGGACAATCCGTAGTTTTGTTTTTTGTTTTTTTTCTATCTTTATAGATCTTCCCTCTTAAATATATTTTTAAGAATAATGCTGAAGCACCGGTCTATATAACATTATATGATAAGTTCAATTAACGATGAAATTATGCGATTCATTTAATTGAACTTATAATTTAATATACTAATGTTGTCACCTGTACTTGTGTTAAATATCAGTGGTGCTAAACAATATTACATTTTTTTTTTTTTTTTTTTGCCCTTTTAAACTAGGATCCTATTGACGAATCAACGATTTGGCCTTAATTTTCAACTATGGTATCATGCATCAGGTCTTTTGGACCATTGAAGCACATAAAAGATATGTCAATTGTCAAATACGAGGATGTGTTCAATTTGTACTTCACAAAGATTTTGAAGGAAAACTAACACTTATATTCAGTAGATATAAATAATTTGAGCAAGTCAAGCAAAACTATCTAAAACGTGGAGTAGACTCGACTAACAGCTCGAAGTCATATGCTGGCAATGTTTCTAACAATGTGTAGACGAAAACAGTAGAGAAATGCATGTACATTCTAATGGCATGCGCTAGTTTGCACATAAACATTATCTTGGCAATCAAGCACGATGGGGTGAAACTTGCGTTGACGGCATAAATTTTCAACTTTGACATAATATCACCATAATCATAAGGTAATAATTTGTCCCACACGAGGTCCGATTCCACTGAATTGCGAAACAAAGTCGATACAATTGAAGATTCGCATGCATTATGAGGGGTCGTGAATGCGATAACGTGAGCAAGACAGTCTTCTGGCAAGTCGTGGATATACAAAGTTATAATAAAAACACTGAAGGAAGGTGCAGCTGCCTGTTTAAAACAAGAAATTCCGTTACATAATCCGTTAAAATAACAAATTCCGTTAGTTTTCCGTTAAAAACAAGAAATTCCGTTACATGGCCACTTTTAATAGAAGATATATGTTATTCCCAGTGTTTATACCCTTGAAATTTGTTATTTCTATATATGTCAGTCTCAATTATCCATAAAACCTCGTTGGCCGGCCATTGTTGTCTATAGAAAATTGCTCTAAGAAAAAAACAATAAAGTGATCAATGGCATAGATGATGACCTTGGAAATTGTCATTTTGCAACTCCTAAAGCTGACTATGTTCACATTTTATAGTATAAAATTGAGTAGGTTATACCTGCTTTCCTAAAATATTTTATTTTAAAGGAAAATATGCAAACGATTGTCCCACCAATTACTTAAATTATAATTAAACCCAAACTCCTCCTCTAATGGATGTTAGCAGCCGCCTTTAGTTCTACTCTCAACGATAAATGGTTAAACATTACAAACACTACTTTCTATCCAACTTACATTAATTTGTTGAATATAGTGTCAGCAATAACCTTGATAGGCTAAAACTCGATGTCACGATACCTTTAATAAGTGGGTGTTTGGTGGGGATTAAAATTAAAATTTTAGTAGATTGTGATAGAAGTTTTTGAAATGTGTGGTTGAAAAGCTGCGAGACCCATAAAAGATGTGGTTAATATTGATTGTTTTGACTTTGATTTAAATTAAAATTTGATTTTAATCCGAAACAAACAGAGCCTAAATACGGTATTAATATAATAATATAACCTTCCTATCTCTTGAGTATCAACATTATGGCAGCCATCAAACTTGACATATATATCTCCATCCCCAGATCAGACCTAAACTATATACCAATTAATGAAAGAAATGGGGACATTGATTTGGTAATTTAATGATATTTAACTAAAACCCATCTGTGCTTATATTTTAGATAAAGGCCATGAGTAAAAATTGTTGTAGTTATTGTTTATCTATTTTTATTAAAAGTTGGATGTATAAATTTTTTCTTAATTTGATTATGTTAACATTTGAATCAGATATTTGTTGCTTAGATACTACAATGAACCAAGTCTACTAATTAACATTAATTATCAGAGGAAAATTAATGGGATTTCTTTGTTAACTTTTATATATCTTTTTTTTTTACATAATTTTTTTTTTCTTGCTTATATATTTTGTTACCCAAGCACATTATTTTTTTAAAACTTTCAACAACGTATTTCGCCTCTGTTTAACAAATTTATAAATTATTTATAAAGACGAATGTAATATGAATAGTAGTAAATCATATAAAACGCGTGGATAATATAAATAGTATTATGAATGTGGGATTGAAATTATATATAAATTATTATCCAAACGGAGGCTTAATTAAATACCGTTTATTATTTAACAATATTTTTACTAAAAAATTATTTAATACTGGGAACTAAGTTAAAATCTCTATGGAAACAAACAATATTATTCACCTAAAATGATATTAATTAGGAGAAAAAAAGTATTAATTTGAAAGAAATACAAAAGGTAAAATAAAATAAAAACCCTAACCTTAAGAATAATCTTTCTTTTTCTGATATATCTTCATCTCCACCTCTTACTGATTTCTTAAAAGAGGAATAAAAAGAAAATTAAAACTTCAAAACAATGTAATAGAATTGTTACCAATCTGTAAAACAAGATTATATGCAATTAAAGAGTAGTGACTACAGCAGTCTCTCAAATGCTAATTTCTTGAGTTTCCAAAACATTTCTGAGAGAGTTTCAATTTAAAAACATGTTCGAAACGGAAACGCTAGTGTTCTAGAAGTTTCTGTGCATCCTAGTTTTATACCATAGATAGAAAAAAAGTAACCAGTAGAAGAAGAAGATGATTATGATAATGATGATGATGATGATGGAAAACATTTAAATGCAGAATTTTATGTAGAATGAAGTTGGATCAGAGTTATGAGAAAGACCGTTGATATACACATCAAACCTTCAACCTCATTCTTTCACAAGAAAGTAGTTTTCTATCTCTTATTTTAGTAAGAAGGGCGACCATGATTCCAAGCAAATGATTCATGGTTCAACTGTCCGCCATTATGAAGCAAATTCGGTGGAATATTATATACAGGCAAAGATGATGGATCGCCCATACCACCATGTTGCTGTGCTGCCTCTCTGATTCCCAGCCCTGGAGGCGATCCATCACCGCCACTACTTCCAAGCTGTCCCGGTCCTGTAATTCCACCGCCACCGCTGCCTTCTTCCTCCTCCTCCAGAGGCAATCTCTCATATGTAGCATTCGAAAACGTGGATGCAATCACCATGACCGGTCCAGCAGCCACCAGAGAACCCACAACACTACCTCCCACCACCTGTCCCTGACCACCAGCTAAGTATATAGTCAACCCTGTAGATCCCGGCGGAGCCGGCCCGGGGAGGAAAGAACCAGTCAGAGACAGAATTTCAAACCGGCCATGTAGAGCCATAACTGCGCCAGGAGCAGAAGGCTGTCTAATTGTCACGTTTGTCACTGTTCCATTTGCACTCAGTACACAAACTCCTCTTTGCCTTTTCCTCGCAAACTGTGCGATGCTCTCCGCCACATCGGACCCATTCGTCACCTCCATAACGTGGCTGCGAAGGGCATTAGGGCTGTCCCTGGTCACAAAAATTGGTGGTTTTGGCTTGTTCTTGGAACCTTGGGGTCTGCCTCTTGCCCTACGAGATGGGATTTCAACAGCACCCTCTTTAGGCTCATCGCTGTGTTCCCTTTCCTCTTCGTCGTCCCGTCCACCATTCCCCATGTTTTCATTCATAGATATGCTCAGATCTGGCTTGTTCAGAAGCGATGAAGTTGGTAAAAATCCAATATTCTCGTTCATGGATATGCCAAGATCTAGTCTCTTAAGAGGTGGAGACGAAGACTCCACTCCTGATAGATTTACTTGGCCAGTCCACCACCTGTTGTTTGCTGCCATTTTAGGACCAGATTCAAACTCCAAATTGCTCTCAAACTCGTTTAGTATATTTGATCAGAATATCTAATCCTTATCTGATGATATTTGCATCTGAAATCAAATTATAGAAGTGATAATAGAGAAAACAAGTGTTGATTAAGTTGAGGTAGGGGTTTTGCGCATTTAATAATGGAATAAACAGTTCGTTTTCTTTGGTTTTGGTGGTGGAGATGTGCGTTTTATTGCGTCAAAGTTTTCGCTCATCTGTCTTTTTCTTTGTCGCTTTCTTTAAAGCACACAAAGAAATGAGAAAGAAACGTCTTCGAAATTAGGGTTTTCATGTGAGCAAGTGGGGAGCACGTCCTCCTTTCTATTTTATCTCAAACAATTATCATATGAGACATACCTAACCTATGAGTCAAAAGTAAAAACTAGTGAAGATCTTGATTCTTTTTAATTTGAGATGATAGAGTGGTCTTCTTTTTGAGGCGAAACGAATTAATTAGTCCTCATCGGTGGCTAGAGTAGGAATGAAAACGAGGTGGGGGTATGGAATTGGTAGGTCATTTCCACCCGATTCCATTGGATATTTTTGTCACTTTGTCCCATCCCCATACCCTGTTAAATCGGGACGAGATGGGTTTGGGGAAGTCACCTATCCCATTTATTGCCCCGTTTATTTTTTATTTTATTTTATATATTTTTAGTTAATAAATATTATTACTTTTTTTTTTTCAATTTGTTAAAAACAATTTTTTATTTTTTATTTTTGTTAGATAAAAAGTTTAAATTTGAAATTAACTTTAAACGGACAGATAGCGGGACAGGGGCTATATTTCTCGTACATGTCCCATACTATCTTCGGGGCAATGACCCATTTCCTGTCTCTGCCCCATTTACCCGGTTAGGCTGGTAATCTCTGTCTCATTCGGGACATGGTTCGTGGGTATCTGATTGAACGAATTTTTTTGTCATCTTTACTTTTTTTTTTCAATTTGTTAAAAACAATTTTTTATTTTTGTTAGATAAAAAGTTTAAATTTGAAATTAACTTTAAACGGGCAGATAGCGGGACAGGGGCTATATTTCTCGTACATGTCCCATACTATCTTCGGGGCAATGACCCATTTCCTGTCTCTGCCCCATTTACCCGGTTAGGCTGGTAATCTCCGTCTCATTCGGGACATGGTTCGTGGGTATTTGATTGAACGAATTTTTTTGTCATCTGTAGGCCAAAGTGGAGTACGGTGATCAAATTATAATCTTTGATGCTAAAGTCATACAAGGATTTTTTTTACTATAAGAATCTGAACTCAAGAAAGTGAGTGCGCAAATTCTTGCATTTTTATATACAAATCGATAATTCTTATAATGAGTATCGAGTTCTAAAGTCACTAACTTAGCACCGCACTTTAAGTTTGTCTAATTGGTGAACTTGGGAGGTTACTTTTCCTTCACTTGAAAGACGCACTCCAACTTCAAAGACACATCTTCCCGGCTTCAAATCAATGTACGTAGTGGATAGAATTCCATAACTTACTTTTCACACCCCAAGCTTTATGCGACCGAACAAATTATCAGTACGCGAGCATTTTCTAGCAATTGGACCTAGCTTGCAGTTTAGCTCGGTTATATCCGGATGGTGTAACATTGGTCATCAACTTACTTTAATTCTTGAAATTCAAAATTGTCCACCTTTGAAGCTTGCACTACCTTGGTTCGAGTCCAGTTAACCTTTAAAAACTAAAATTTTATAGAAAAAACGACTAAAAGTAGAATTGTGTCCGCCTTGTACGATATACTTTAATGATAAATTGAGCGAACTAAACAATCATTTGCTACTTTTCCCTTTTTTTCTTTTCTTTTTTGTCAACTAGCCATAGAATAGACCGTGTTGGTAATTTAGATAATTCTAATGATAAAATGAATAAATTCTAAATTGGTCGTAAGTTTCTTAATTTGTCGTTGAGTATCAATGATAAAATTATCATGTACTAGTTTCAATAACAAATTCTTTAACGATGGATTTTTGTGCATGAATAACATAGTTTCCAATTGTTGATGTCGTGTTTTCTTGTTACGTTATAACATGATCTGGTCTCGATCCACAAAACTCTGCTAAGTGACAAACCTTGTATAATGTTGTGTCTGAACATGTAAAATAAATTTTTCTACGTATGTAATAATCTTGTATAATGTTGTGTCTGAACATAAAGCCCCTTGAATTTTATGTTACGTCTAACAAAATTTTTCTTACTAGAAACTTGTAATTTTCCTCGCTGAATTACATCAGTTGTTAGTAATTTTTTGTTTTAATTCAACACTAAGTGCATGCTTTGGAGTTTTTTTCATCCTTTTTTTTTATTGATTTTGATTTGCACCGTTTATGAGTGGTTGAGAAAATTGGTGCTTGTTAGATTTTTTGGGCGCTGATTTTGAATGATTTAAAAATCACTCAAAATCAGTGTAATGTAATTTTGATCGTTTCTCTCAAATCTCGACCTACTAAATAGATAGGTTTTTATTGTTTCTCATATTCTGTTCTAATTTTATCATTTATAAAATAATTATTTAAAACCAATATATTTCGTTCAAAACCAACTTTTAAATAAAAATACATTAATTTAAAAAATTATTTATAAAACAAAAAAAATTACTTTATAATTGAAAAACTTATTTATAATAAAAATTATTTTTGTGTAAAAAATTGTTTATAAAGTGAAAATACAACTAATAAAATAAAAATTTACTTATCTACTTTCTTTCTATAATAATTGTGCATGTGGAAAGTCTCAATCTATAGTAATTGTGTATTATGTAGCTGTTTTATCTTTATTTCGTAAAAGAACTCAAATTTTTTTTTAACCACACATTCTTTTAATAAAATAATTTTATACATAAATTCAAAATTTTTCTTACTTTTTAATCACACATTTTAAAAAAAAATACTATCACAAAATGTTTTCCAATAAAAATGGAGATCAAACACACTCATATTTTCCAAAGAACATTTACCACATGCGAAAGGGTTGGAATCCATTTGAAAGGACTACTTGACACGTCACACTTGAACCAATATAGTCCTAAGAACTAACTTGTCCTAAACCCGATATGTCGAGGACGATTTGTGCAAAATTTACTGATTTTTATTATTTCAATTGCCAATTGCTTTAATTTTTCCGAGTTTTCACTTTCTTCGGTTCTTTTGAATAGGAAGTCGGGAGAGAATTCAAGGAACAAAGGTACAAGTGAACACGACAATGGCGGATGACCTTTTTCAAGATTTGCCACCGCCATCTATATCTCAGTCCCAACCCCAACAAAATACACATTCTTCAATCAACACTAGTAGAAGCAGCACTCAAGAATCTATACCAATCCCACCTCCTCCCGCTCCTCCACTTAAGAGCGCCCTAAAACGTCGCATACCACCTCCTGAATCACAGCCCCAAGGTATTTCATCTCATTTCGTGGCAAAATTTTAATACTCGTTTTGCGATTGTTACGTAGTTTTTTTCAGATAATTAGCTTTGAAGGTGCGGTTATATTGATGGAATTTAAATTCTTCAGCTTTTAGTGTTAATTTATGGGTTTCAAGGTTTTTTTGAGGGTTTCAAAGTCTTGCAGTGGTACGATTGCCTTGTGAAGGTGATTCGATTTATCATTTAAAATTTGTTCACTTTGATGAGCAACGATATTTATGGCAATTTTAAAATTACTAGCAACAAATAAGTAATGAAGTTTTGTTATAATTTTGGTTTAGGTATGAAACATGAAAAGCCAATTGGGATTACTAAATTTGACCAAATGCAATTAAACTATAATATTTTTATCATTGAATAGCCTTTCACAGTTCACATCTTTAGTAAAATCCCTTGTACATCAAAAATATCTTTTTGATAATTTTTTTATTTTTTAAAGGCTATATGTTAGGGTTTCATGTTTATCAAGTGTTGTTCATTTTCTTTATGTCGTATATTTTCTCTACAACAAAATGCTAAATGGTCCTTGTCATTCACAGCTGCTGTGCCCGAAAAACGTTTGAGATTTAAAACGACGACAGATGCCTCAGAAAAGCAAGTTATAGATGCCATGCAGAAAATAGCATCTCATATAAAGAACCCATCAAAGTTCAATAAGGCATCGAAGCTTGCTATACAGCTGGTTCAGGCTGGTAGTATTAAGCATGCAACTGCTGATCACTTCTTTGCCATACTTGAAGCCGCCATGTCGTCTTTGACTACTTGTAATGAGCCCCATTTACAAGCTGACTATCATGCTCTCTTCTCGGCAGCTCAAGATGCAGCCGATGTGAGCATTTAAATTCCTCCAGCCTTTATGTGTTTTCCGTCTTTTTGTAATCTTTTAGTTAATCTCAATTTAATATAATTATTGTAGGCACTTAACAAGAAGCAGAGAAATCTTTTAAGTACATGGATAATTAGGGCTGTCTGGGCAAATGACCTGTTCACAGATGACAGCTTTGTAGTAAGTTTATTCACTCTTCGAATATTATATTTAGTACATGGATGCGATTTGAATGAATATCATATTGTGCTACAAGACATGTGGGAGTTATTCTTTTAGATTTTTATTTATGTAATGTTTGTAGTTACTGATCTGTTATGCTCTTAATCGTTGTGTAATTATGTTATGTTACCTTCACTTGGAATAACCCATGTGTAGTTTTACATGTTCGGACAGATTATAATCTGCCCTACAAATTTGGTGGAGAATTTAGATTTCTTTGGCTAGAGGCATTCTTTGCTTTACATTTATAGTTTTACTAATATGGCACTGACAGACTTTTTGTCATTAGACAGTTGGTGCTTCCATTTCTGTATTTTGAGTCCTCTAGTCTAGTCATGTTTAGTAACATTTATGTGAAGATCATTATTTATATGCCTGCGATTTTAGATAGCATTTCCTGTGCTGTACTAACCCTTCTGTGTATGTAACCTATTTCAGTTTCATATTATATTTTCTATGTTTTATTTTATTTTATTTTTTGGGTGGGGGGAATTAATGGGGTTATCAATAGATATAAGTACATTAAGATATAGTTCTTTATATATATATATCATACATTTTGTCATGCAGGGAATATGATGTGGGAATGGACAAAATATAAAGCTTTATAATAAATTCAGTGTCTCTGTTAGTATGATCAGAGTGGGATGTCAATTGTAAAGTGTTTTTCACTGCTGAATACGTGTTCAAATCTACTGTTTAGATTTGTCTGGAAGGAGATTTAAATACAATTTTCACCTGCACTACAAATTTTATGCGTTGTTTGGCTGTAATCACATGTTCATCAGAAAATTTTCAATTTGAAGATACTATGTGGATTTAAGAACGGTACAGTTCCTTATATGTTTGCTCTTGCGCCCATATCTCTTACATTTTGAGAGAGATGGATAGAAATGTATGGTATCTGAAAGAATGTACCAAAGTTCTATGTATTATCAGAAAGGAAAGCTACAGGTTAAAAAACTTGACAATTTGATATAGCGAATTTGTGTTCTCATTTGATATTAATTCCTTTCCTGTTCTTCGTCTTCATTGCAATAAATGTTCAACATTTTCTCAAATGGGCCAAGCTTTGTTACTTGTACTCTCTGCTCATTGATCTCTTCACCAAAATAAACTATCATATTCCCCTGAGGATCCTGATTATGATTCATCCTTGACAATGTCCCAGATCTCTCCTAAGCTCCAAAAAGCTCGTAGGTCGCCAGCAGAAGTATAATGACTGCACTCCATGAATGTCCATTATCACAATCATTGTTTCATCTCATGTCATGTCTCTGTTGCCCTCCTACTTATCCAACCCATGTACTCTTCTTTCTTCCTTCCTTCCAGGATCACTTACATCCTTAGCCTCGGACTTTGTTGTTTTGAAAATCAGCCCACATTTTCCTTAGACTCAGCTACTTCAGTTATCTGCTTTGTCCTTATATTCTTCCTGCACAATACTTTTCTGAAATGGTTCTTCCCCAAACTAAGGAAAAGATCATTGTGGAATAGCCACATATGAAACTGAGAACAAATTTTACAGGAAAATAGCCCACTTGTTTCTCGAGAA
>CAIGRT010226344.1:0-17734 GCA_903798405.1 Fraxinus platypoda | reverse complement strand
ATTATAATTTTTTTAGTAATTGTTTGTCTATAATTTCTATAGTCGACTTCAAATTTATTAATAATTATATAAAACTAATTTTTTTTTTTTTTTTTAACTAAAGAAAAGGAACGGGGTTGAAGAAAAATATAGAAGGATGGCATCCTCAACTTCAATAGTATTAACAAGCACAAAAAAAACTTTCACGGCACGGAAAAAATATAGAAGGATGGCATCCTCAACTTCAATAGTATCTTCATACCAATGACACGGAGTTATTAAAAATATTTTATAGCTCAGGTTACGTATATATAGAGCCTGTTTGGTGCACCTTAAANTAAAATTATAATTTTTTTAGTAATTGTTTTGTTTGTCTATAATTTCTATAGTCGACTTCAAATTTATTAATAATTATATAAAACTAATTGTTTTTTTTTTTTATTTAACTAAAGAAAAGGAACGGGGTTGAAGAAAAATATAGAAGGATGGCATCCTCAACTTCAATAGAATAAACAAGCACAAAAAAAAAAACTTTCATGGCACAAGTATCTTCATACCAATGACACGGAGTTATTAAAAATATTTTATAGCTCAGGTTACGTATATATAGTATATAAATTAGGTTTAACTTGAAGTATTTGATATATAAGAAGATTAAGGGAGAAAGACGTAAATCATTTGTACGGCTATCTAAACATGTTGTGGTCCTTGCATGAAATGGAGAATCAAAATGTATACTCTCTATAACGACATATACAGTGATAGTTATGATTAAATTCTCTGCAAATTTATTTAGGGGCTTGCTGTGGGTTGACGATGTTGGGTTGTGTGCCTATATAGTATATTTTATTATGATAAAAAAATAATTTATAATAAATAAATTGTGATTTTGTTTATTGATTATTGAACATGCGAATTAAAGTTTCTTATGATCACTTGTGATAACATAAGTTGGATACTTGCGTTAAGAAGTACAATGTGATACAACTTATATTTTTATCATAAATAATTTGTTCACAGCCAATGTATAAGGGTTGACCAATTCATTATTCGGGTTTGTGATTTGTCTTTATCACAAAAATAGTTAAAGGTGACACTAGTACACTTGTAGTGTATTAAACGGACCACGTATCGAATTTAATTCTATAGCATGATCGTGCGAAAAATTAAACTCCACTTATCGTCGTGCATTTCATCTAATCCCTTAACATACTACATACCCTTTAGGCATGTTTGGTCATCGAAGTAGGAAGGCTCTTTTGAAACTGTTTGTATTTTATATAACATCAGCATGAAATCCAGAGTGCTTATAAAATTTTCGTAGTTTAACTATAATTGTACTCTTCAAACTTGGCAGAGAGTCTGGGTGCATCCATTTATCAAGGAGACTCAGTTTGACATAATATTAAATTTTTTATTTGGTATGCTTTCACAGTTCATTATGAACTAGTTCATTCTGATATGTGTGGACCTGTGAATACACTTGAGAGAGGGAACTATGAGTATTTCTTCAGAGATGATTACTCCGATTCAAATACATTTACCTCATGGCTTAAAATTCAAATACTTTTGAGAAATCAAAAGAATATTAAACTAAGGTCGAGTAACATTTTGGTAAGAGTATTAAGACATTCGATCTGATCAAAGCGACGAATACCTCTCGGGAGAATTCAGGGACAACTTGACAGAAAATGATATTGTTTCTTAATTGAATACGCTTGGTACACCCCAACAAAATGGCGTTTCAGAGAGAAGAAACATGAAATTATTAGATATGATTAGGCCAATGAAGAGTTTCACAACTCTACCTATCTAATTTTGGGATATACACTGAAAACAGTCGGATATATTATTAACTTAGTTCCATCTAAATCTGCTCTCAAGACTCTCCTGAAATTTTGGAATAGATTCAAGTCCTGCTTGCATCACATCAAAAATTTGGGGGTCCAGCTCACGTGCTAAAAGGGAATGCAAAAAAAGTTGGAGTCTAGGTCAAAGATGTGCCTGTTTGTGGGATATCCTAAAAATACAACAGGATAATTTTTCATAGTCCTCTAGATAGGAAGGTATTTTTTAGCACAAATGCAAATTTCTTAGAGGATAAGTATATGATCGTCAATCCAAAAATAAGATCGTGTTGGAAGAAATGAGTGGGAGTAATTCCATTTCATCAATTCCTAGAAGACAACCTGGGGGCAAACATCCCATGGTAGCAAAATATACCTGGACAACGTAATCTGAGTGGGAGAGATGAGTTATCATTTGATCTAATAGATCAATAGCACGTTGAAGATAATGAGGAGATAATGGCGTCACCTAATGGTAATGCCAGCAGTGATGAAAATATTACGTTCCAAATGACAACACAGTCCAAGATCAATTGCCCCTTAGACAAAGTCGGATAATTATCAGTTCACCTTCAACGTACTTGTTGAGTGGAGAGTCCAATTTGGTGATCTCAATTATATAAGTTGATGATCTGACTTCATATAAGGAGGTTATAAATGATGTGGATGCAACGATCTATTTATGGATCGAAGTAGACGTCGAAATCTTGGAATAAGGGATTCAAAAAAGTGATAAGACATACGGTTTTAATTAGAACTTTGATAAACCCTGTGTCTATAAAAAGATACAAGACAAAATTGTATTTTTCCTGGTACTTATGTTGGTGATATTCTACTTATTAAAAATAATGTGAGTGCGTTATCGTTTATGAAAATGTGATTGGCCCAACAATTTCATATAAAGGACTTAGTGAAGCTAGCTATGTTCTAGTTTAAGATCTTGAGAGATTGAAATAACAAGATGATAGCTTTTTCCCAAGTCTCATATGTTGACAAGATACTTGTTAGATTTGCTATGCAGGATTTTACCCTTTAAGCATCAAATCCAACTCTCTAAGGATCAGTCCCCTAAAAGTCCTAAAGAGATTGGGTACATGAGTAGGATACTTTATGCGTTAACAGTATGTAGTCTCATATATGCTATGTTGTGCAATAGACCTGACATTTGTCATATTGTTGGTGTGGTGAGTCGAGATCCATTTAACTCTAAGATCAAAACATTGAATGGCGGTAAAGCATTTCTTTTAGTTCCTCAAGAGAATACAGAATTATGTGCTCATCGCCAGATCTTGTTTTTGATAAGTTAAAAGGATTCGAACTTCCAGAGTGATGAAGATTATAGCATGTCTACATCGGTATCGTTGTTTACACTTGATGTTAGGGCTATTATTTGGAAAAGCATCAAGCAAATATGCATTGTTGATTCCACCATTGATGTCAAGTATTTGGCAGCTTGTGAAGCTACTAAATTGGTTGTATGACTTAGAAAATCCTAACGGATATCCAGGAAGTGCTTGCATCTGAACAGCCCCTTACACTGTATTGTGATAACAATAGAACTGTAGCGATGCTACAAAACCAAGAGTCATAAGCGGGGTAAATACATTGAACGAAAATATCATCTGTTAGACACGAGATTGCAAGACATGACACATATACTCTAGGCAAGTGAGAGATTTGTTGGGTTGTGTGCCCACATAGTATATTTTACTATGATGAAATAATAATTTATAATAAATAAATTGTGGTTATTTATTTATTGCATTTCTTTACTATTGAGCATACGAATTACAATGCCTTATGATCATTAGTGATAATGTAAGTTGGGTAATTGCGTTGAGAAGTACAGTGTGACACAACTTATATTTTGATAAAAAAAAAAATTGTTTACAACCAATTTATAAAGGTTGGCACATTAATTGGAAAGTTGTGGTGTTGATCGATTCACTATTCGAGGTTGTAATTTGTCTTTATCATATAAATAGTTAAAGGTGACAATAGTACACTTGGAGTGTATTGAACGAACCACGTTTCAAGCTTAATTCTATAGCATTATTGTGCGGAGAATTAAATTTGACTTGATCGCCGTGCATTTCAGCTAAATCCCATGGCAGGGTTGTATATATCTTTTCGTGATTTTAATGCTTCTTTTATTCACCAATGGGTGAGATCAACTTGATTGATCAAATGTCGTGGTGAGTTGGTAACTTGAGAATGAACAAAGTAGAGAACATGAATTTGAGTTGGAACCGTCGTCCTGAAAAATTAGCAGAGTGTCTATTTAAATATTTTATGTTGGACGGTTAAAATCTAAACTCAGTGTTTAGCAACGGTTAAATTTCAACATCGGTGATTAGTTCACAAGACCTTTGAAGAAAATGGTACTTAAGTTAGTGAGAATAATTAGAGATGAGAAAATGGTCATTCATACTCGTACCTAATTATCAAATTTCAGACGAAGATAAAATACATATACAATAGGTCATAGGAAAGTATTACAAATTTATTGATTTATATGATTTTATATATTCTGAGAGAGAAGTCTTTTGCTTTTAGTGGAAAAAACAAATGCTAATAATTAGATTAGGTGGCCTATGGTCGACTAGACATAATCTAATTATTGGAGCTTGAATAATAAATGCCCGATGAGATTCCTGTGGTAACTTTTAAAGTATTTGAACTTAATTATAATTATAATAAAAATTTTGGGCTTAATTGTAATTACAATAAAATTTGTACTTAGTTATAATTGCTATGAAAGTTGTAAACTTAATTATAATTGTAATTGAAGCTATAGGACTACACATGTTATTAAATATAAACTCATTGGATGTGGACTTTAATGAAAACTCCTATTTGGATTTTAATTAAAATTTCTATTTGAAATTGGAATTATTATTGTACATGGATTGGAACATATTTATCTCTAAAAATAAAGATTGGATGGACATAAAAATCTCAGAACAATCATAATACATAATTTCATAGTGTTCAAATTGGAGAGGGGGGGAAAAGTGAGAAATTTTATTTTCTCTTATTATACAATCCAAAAATTAGTTTCTAGATTTAATTAAAAGAATGGGCCACTCGTCGGTGTATTCTTGACTTTGGAGAATACCATAAAAGATTTGGAGGCTTGGAGTATCAAGTTCTTGAAATTAAAACAAATGAAAGCTCGTGATCCAAAAAGTTGAAAGTTCGTGATTCAGAATTAATTCAAGAACTAATAATTAAATTTAGGTAAATATTCGAATCTTTTATTCTTGATATAACATACATGTGAATATCTAAACGATCTTATTTCTTGAATTAAAGAAATTTTTATTTTTTGGGTAATTCTGCTTCCGCATTCCAACAGACACCACTATCTAGAGCCTAGACCTTCCAAACATTTTCAAGTATTATCCAATACTTAACGACTAACATATTTAGAGACAAACATTTCTCCATCTTTTTTCCTTTATCTTCTTATCGAATACAACAACACAATAACTAAACTTAAGGTCGGCCATACAATTTTTTGACTACCATATTCAATTGATTACTACATCTAATAAAAATATACTTGTAAATTTACAATCGGACATACAATTTTTTAACTACTCTATTCAGCTCATTACAATATATATTAAAAAGATACGTGTGCCCAAAAATATTATGTTAGGCCCAAATTGTAATTGGCTAGTTCCATGTTCAAAATCATAGTTATTGAGTTGGAACTAAATCGTAGAGTCGGGGGTTGGTAGTATGTGTTTTGAAGGAGTCAAAGATGGAACAAGGAAAAAAAATCGCTGCAAAACCGCTCGCTAGCCACTTAAGGGACGCTCAAGTGGAAAATGTGGCGAAGGCACCGCTCGCTAACCGCATCTTGGACGCTCAAGCGGTGGTATCATCTGGCAGAAATCTGTTCGTGATTTTTAGCACATTTTATAGTCATGTTCAATCTCAAACACTTCATATTATAAATACCAAAGCATTGGTCCATCCCAAAAGGGCGTTGAACCTATTGTCATTGAAGAGAACATCCTATTGAAGATTAAACATTGATTTCAATATTCTTATGTTCAACCAAAGATCAAAGCACAAAAGATTAAAAGATCAAACACTAAAAACCATTAACTTCACCAATAAGCTTTTAGAATTCTGAAGTTGGGAAGAGACAGCTAGACTTCCAATTGTTCCAAAACGAGTTCATTCTTGGTGATTCACATGGAAGGAAAAGAAGTCTAAAGTTCATAAAAAGTACAGGTTGAACAATTGAAGAGATTCTTCGGTGATTTACAAGTTGAATGGTCAGAGTCTACTAAAATTTAGTTGTGTTTGGACCAAATGTAAGTTATCTTTTCTAATGGATCTATTTGGAAAGGATTATACGAAGGTTTTTTATCCCTGTGAACAGTTCTTCAACTGGTTTTCCTTTAGTACCAAATTTGGTATTCTTTATTTTTATGCTTTTGATTTATATTGCATTATTGATATTTAAAGTTTAAATTGACAATAATAATCATTTAAAAATAATAAGTGGCTTTTTTTTTTATTGGTTGATTATTTTAATTCCACATAATACACCTCTAAGTATTGTTGGGTCTAAATTTCAAACATCTTATATCAATTGGTATCAGAGCTTAATATCGATATGTGACCCCATTTTATTTAGATAAGTTAATCACTTTTCGTTCCTCCTTATTTTGACTATAGTAATTATGCCTATTGGAAGGATAGAAGAAAGCCTTTTTAAAGTCAATGGATGAACGGGTTTGGGTTAGTGTAGAAAAGTCTAAACTTTCCCATCTAAATGTGTTGTTGGTGTTGTTATACCTACCGATATCTCTATTTGGACTAAAGATGATTCAGTCGAGTGTAGCTAGAATAGTAGAGGTGTCCATGTCATCTTTATGTATATTTTTCTTGGAGAGTTTAAGCATGTGTATTTGTAAAACATTGAAAGAAGCTTAGAATATTCTAGAAACCATACATGAGGGAACTAAGAGCGTGAAAAACTCTAAGCTTCAAATGTTGACCACTAAGTTTGAAAAACTTAGGATGAACGATGATGAATTCTTCGATGAGTTCTATGCAAAATTAAATGATACAATAAACTCTAGTTTCAACCTAGGTGAGTGAATCTGCGAGGCTAAGATTGTGAGAAATGTAATGAGATCCCTAAACGAAAGAATCAGACCTAAGGTCATAGCTATTGAAGAAAACAAAGACCTAAATTCTATTAAGATAGAAAGACTTGTAGGATTTCTCCAAACATATGAACTTAGCCTACCCTAGTGTAAGAAAAACAAGTTTTTAGCCTTAAATACTGTTAAGAAAGAGACTAGTTATTAGACTTGTGATGACATCCTAAAGGATGATGAGTGCACCTACCTTGCTAGGAAATTTAAGAAATTCTTTAGGAATAATAGGAGACTGCCTAATAAGTTTAAAGGTGACTCAAGTAAAAACAAGAACAACAAAATAGAGCATAGAGATACTAAGGATGCCGGAAGAGGTCTCAATTTGTGAGGTGTCATGAGTGCTAGGGTTTTGGACATGTTAAATTTGAGTGCCCAAGTTATAAGAAACCCTAGGTAAAGCTATGAATGCTACTCTCACAGATGAAGAGTCTAGCTTCGATAATCAGAGTGAGAACTCCAATCTTGATGAAGGGGGGAATTATATGGCGTTGACTTATGTGGTTAAGAGTGAACTTGTAGAAGAGAGTGAGACATTTGAGGACAAATGAGAGTTTAATGATTAAACTTGAGAAGCCAACCAGAAGATTGAATGAGTTGAGGGCTGAGAAAGAGTCATTAGATATTAAGGTTAAATCTCTTACGAGTGATCTCTAGAAATCTAGTGCCCAACTTCAATCTTTTTATAATAGTTTTAAGAAGCCTGACAATATTTTAAGACTGAAAAAACCTGCTGATAATAGGGGAGGTTTATGCTTTGAAGAAAAAAGTTCTCATACTGCTATCCCATCTAAAACCAGGTTTGTCCTTGCCTCTGACAAGACTAAGAGTGTAGGAGCCCACAGACCTAGGTCATCTGTGCAACGTAGGTTTCGTCAACCTAAGGTCCAAAGCTTGAAACCTAAAATTTCTCATAGGTTCATTCCCACTTGTCACAATTGTGATGAGTTATGTCATATTAGACCCAGATGCCATAAATTCTTAGTTAGGAACAACAAACAAGATTTCATTACTCATGTTAGATTCTTTACTAATATGAGGAGCTATTTGACTAATATTAAATCTTCTCCTAAGAATATCTAGGTCAAAAAGAGTGAACTCTCGTGTCAAAGCGATGTTATAAATTGCAAGATTGCCCGTGTTACTCTTAAAGGTAAGAGCATTTGTATTCTTCATTGAGTAGGTCTTTAGGTGCATGTTCTGCAAATACATGAAATCTACATATTCATGCATACAATCTTTTTCTATTATTATTATCTCATTTTTTTCATTATCCTTTAAAAAAAAAAGATTTTTGATGCTATAACTATTTAAATGATATCATTGAACATTTTATTTTGTGATCAAATACTAGAAAAATTAATGAGCGAAGTAAATAAAGTTTTTATTAACTTTGTTTAAAACTTATTTGGAGTACTTGGTATAGGTTTCTTCATATATCATCTGCACTTCATACATTGACCTCTTGTGAGTGGGTTTTGACCGCATGCATGAAAATTGGGATGGCGGCCATTGGTGCAATAAGGTGACCGTGAATATGGATTGACCTTTAAGTAACTAATATAAGTTCTTGTATATTCCCAAAAAGAAAAAAAAGATTTGAATTTCAAAGAAAAATTGTGAGACATTTTATACTTTTCTTCATAGCCTTTATAACTGGAGTAACTAAAGCCCACTGAATATCTTAAAATTTGGTTCTCCATAGTCATCTGATTTGGGAGTTGTGGCCTAAAGCTCGGTACAGTGGTCAATTCGAAAGCTTATGTGTGTGTGTGTGTGTGTATGTGTGTGTATATGCTCACAAATGAAGGAAGAAAAAGTTATTCAATGAAAAATTAATATGAGCCTTTGTTTAATAGTCCTAGTAGCACTGGGTATTACTTTCATAATTTGAGAAAAATATTCATTTACCAATGATTTCTTTGCGCGTCCTTTCTCATTGATTTAAGGTTTTGAATTTTGTTTACAAGAGATTAGTGGTACTTGACACATATGGATTGCTTATACAATTTATTCCATATAGGTTTAAAATAAGTTATGTGGAAAAAATTTATTGTTTATGAATTATACTTGTATAAGTAAGTAAATAATTGTTCAAGTTATCACGTGATTCGAGAGTAATTACGCATGATGGAAAGTTAGAATGAGGGCCTTTCTTAAGTCTTTGGATGAGCGGGTTTAGGTTAATGTACAAAAAAATGTCAATTGTCCCAGTTACATCCGTTATAGGTATAGCTATCCCTACAACAATTTCCACTTTGACTAAGAATGATTTATATGAGTGTAACTGGAATAGTAAAAAGATACATGTCATCTTTATGGCTATTTCGCCCGAGGAGCTTAAACGAGTGACCATGTGTGAGATTGCGAAAGATGCTTAGGATATATTAGAAACCGCACATGAGGGAACCAAGACCATTAAAAACTCTAAATTGCATATATTGATCACTATGTTTGAAGAAATTATAATGAATGATGATGAATCTTTTGATGATTGCTAAATGAAATGACATAGTCAACTCTAGCTTCAACCTAGGTGAGCAAATCCCCGACGCTAAGATTGTGAAAAAAGTGATAAGATCTTTACCTGAGAGATTTAGACTTAAAGTTACTACTATTAAATAAATAAAGGACCTAGATGCAATTAAGATTGAAGAACTTGTAGGATCTTTCCAAATATATGAACTTAGCCTACCCAATCTAAGAAAAACAAGTATTTAGCCCTAAACTTTGTTAAAGAAGAGATTAGTGATAAGACTAATGATAACACCCTAAAAGGATGAGGAATTTGCCTACATTGCTAGGAAATGTAATAAATCCTTTAGGAAATTTAAGAAATCTTTTAGGAGAGGCTTAGGCTTTAATAAAAAAAATACTCATATTGCTTTCTCTTCGAAAAACAAGAGTGTACATGCCTTTGTTAAGTCTAAGAATGTAGGAGCTCTAGGACAAGGATCTTTTGTACAATATAGGTTTTCTCAACCTAAGGTTCATAACTTAAGACCTAGAACTACTTCTAGATTCATTTCCATTTGTCACAATTGTGGTAAGTTGGGTCATATTAGATCTGGGTGCCATAAGCCCTTGATTAGGAACAATTAATGAGATATTACTCATGTTAGATTCTTGATTAATCAAGTGAGTCACTTGACGAAATTGATGACTCAATTGACTAACATTAGATCTTCTACTAAGAAAATTTGAATCAAAATGAGTGAACTCACATGAAAAAGTGATGTTTCTAATTGTTACATCGCTCGCGTTGCTCTTAAAGGTAATAGCACTTGTGTCCCTTATTGAGTAGGTATTTAAGTGCATTGTTCATGGAGTCTATATATTTATGCATGCACTCTATTTTTTTAATTTTTTTATTATTATTTATTTATTTTTTGCATTNGCATTGAACATATTATTTTGTGATCAAGTACTACTAAAATTAATGAACGGTGAATAAAGTTTCAATTTACTTTGTTTAGAACTTATGTTGAGTACTTGTATAGGTTATTTCATATATCATTTACACTGAGTACATTAAGCTCTTGTAAGTGACTCTTGACCCATATGTGATATTTGGGATGCAGTTGTCGGTGTGGTGAGTTGACTTTGAATATGAATATGAATGATATTTAACTAGTTGACATAAGCTCTAGTATATTCCTCTAAAAAAAGATTATTGAGTTTCAAATGATTTGAATTTATAGAAAAATTGTGAGATATCTTATACTTTTCTTCGTAGTCTTTATAACTGGATTTATTAAGTTTGCTGGGTATCTTAAAATTTGGTGCCCTATAATGATCTGATTTTGGAGTTATCGACTTAAATCTCATTATATGAGTTATTTGGTAAGCTTAATGAAGAAAAGTCGGCACATAAATTAGAAAAAACTATATATACTCACAAATAGGGGGAGAAAAAAATTATACAATGAAAAATTAAATATGAGCTTTTTCTTCCAAATGTCCTAATAGCACTGCGTTTGACTTTCAATATTTGAGGAATATATTCATTCACAATTGATTTTTTTTATATGTCATTTCTCACTAATATAAGGTTTGAATCTTGCTTATAGGAGATTAAAAACACTTTTTACACATGGGTAGCTTATACGATTTACTCTATAAATGTTTAAAATGAGTAATGTGGAAAAAGTTCACTGTTTATAAATTATACTTGTATAAGTAAGTAAATTATTGTTCAGGTGATTAGATCTTTCAATACTTGATGTCATATTCAAAAATTCATGAGAAATAGTTATCTCGAAAAAAAAAGAAAATTTTATTCTCTCATCACATGTTTTGCATAATTTGTATATGTGCATATTTTTACTCAGTTCTCTCAGTTATTCATGATTCTATTACTTGTGTCCCTTTGTTATTCGAGACAAAAAGGGAACATTAAAGTATTTGTTTTATGAAAGTTGAGTAGTACACGAGTTAGGAGGAGATGTTTGTTGAGTTAGTTGACTTAGCCATAAATTTTTATTTTTATTTTTTTTTTAAAATTTTGGATGAAATTTAAATATTGATATTGTGTTTAGTGTTTTGTACATTAATAATCAATATTTCATTAAGTTATTGATACATGTAGTATTAAATGTTTTGGTGTTAGACATGTTTTACTTACATTGTTTTATATGACTTAGTTATATGTTTATTTGTCAGTTTCCTCTTACTTTTACATGTGGTATTGATGTTTATATGTGTTTTAGAAAAGTGGTATCACAAGATGACTTTAGGTTAATAGTGTTAGGTTGTTTTGATTTTAATTTTAAAATAAATTATTTTGTCAATGAATGTCAAAGGGGGAGTTTGTTATGTCCTAATTGTGATTTGTTATTCCCATGTTCAAAATCATGAGTTATTGAGTTGTAGTTAAAGTCAAAATAGTCAATGATTGATAGTATATGTCATGAAGGAACCAAAGATTGCAAATATGGACCATGGAGAAGAAGTCGGTGCAAAACCACTCACTGAATGCGCATGGCACGCTTGAGCGCTCCAAACAGGAGCAATGCCGCTCACTGAGTACGACCCTATCGCTCGAGCAGTGGACTTACTGCTTTCTAGGTGCGAGGGGTGCGTTCAAGTTGTGTGTTCAAATCATCATAATTCATCCCAAACATCTTGTATTATAGGTTAAGCCTTAATTTCAGTTAAGAAAAAATTCCATTGAAGATCAACTTGATTCCATTATTCTCTTGCTTCAACCAAAGATCGAAATACGAAAGATCTAAAGATCTACTATAAGATGAATGTACTTATTTAACATGGATCCTTATACGTAAATATAGTACCCTGTTACTCAAAATAAAAAAAAAAAATGAAGGAAATTTTGACTTAATTTAACTTTTGCGTTAACGTTTCCATTTGCCGATGGATAGGCAGCTGAGGATAATAGATTCTCCATTTCCATCTAGAGATGCTGATGAAGATAATCATATAGATGATGCTGCTGAGGAGTTCATAAAGAGGTTCTATAAGGATCGCGAAAGATCGCGGCAGGTCTCATAGCCGGTGGGATTGGAGCAGCCGTGGGAAACCCAGCTGATGTTTCTATGGTTCGGATGCAAGCTGATGGCCGTCTCCCTCTGGTGCAGCGGCACAACTACATGAGCGTGGTGGACGACATTTCTCAGATTGCCAAGAACGCGGGCGTAACTAGCCTGTGGCGCGACTCTTCCCTCACAACTCGCTTCATACAATTAATTCAAAGAAACAATACTAGAAAAACATTGGATGAAGCACAGTCTTGGCACCTACGTGACGGCCAGTTTCGCCACCGGGTTCTTTGCCGCAGTGGCCTCCAACCCTGCAGCTAAGCTCATATTCAATTTGTGAGTCAAGTGGGGAGCCGCGGCGGCCGATGGTGGCAGAGGAGGTGGTGGACCTGTGGTGGAACATGAGATTTTGGTGCGAAAAATCCCCCATTCTGGTTTGCTTGCTAGTGGGGAAGAAGATGAAGGAATTAGATAAATTAATTTTAGGGAAGAAGATGGAATAAGTGGGGTGGAAAATAAAGTTTTAAAGGTTTGAGATTGTGGGTGGTACATAAAAAAATTTTGGGTATAATTTGAAAAAGAATAAAAAGTTTATATACTAAAATTGCAATTATTACTTTTTAATTTTAACATTTTGCAAAAAGTCTACGGGATTCACCCCCCTGAATATCTTGAAAATTTTGCTTTTGAAGTAGTACTTGAAGAACCATATTTCAATTACTCATGCTATATGATAATAATAACAATAATAATTATTATTATTTTATTTTTTTTTAAATTATTGTAGTCAATATAGCTTATACTAGTGAAACATTGATGCGAATCTACAAAAATAAAATATTATCGTCACTAGATCTCATACTTGGTACATCAATATTCTATCTCATATATCATTTTGAATTTTCACATATTCAATCAAAATTTCCATACGACTTATCTATAATTTATACCAATCAACATCATAATATCTCTCGCGCACGGGCGCGCGTGTGTTTCAATAATTGTTTAATACGCCAAAACTATTGGAAATAGACTCTTTGTTAAAGATGGCCTCATTAGTACTAATGGCCACCCCAATTAATCATATATTCACCTCCAAGGGACCACTATTAATTAAGCACCTAATTTTCTATTAAAAAAAGTTAATTAGATCCATGGAAAATAATATAATTTTACCAACGTGGGTTAGGATTGAAATCACGTGTGTTTAACGTTAATTATAGAATATATAAAAATATAGCAAGTAACTGTCACCTTTTACGTCACGAATTTATAAATGTTTGTTTAGTGTAATGTAGTACATTAATTGAGGTCATGTTGAATGTGACTAATTTGCTAAATCTCAGTGTCAATATTAACAACCTAAAATCTGTTTTGCAAATTAATTATGAAAAATATAATGAAATTAATTTAATATGTCACAAATTAATAGTCTCGTCGTTGTTGCTTCTTTTCCTTGCTTTGTCTATCTCGTGACATTTACAGCCTTGCCCATGTTCGCATCCATTAAAATGAGATTTTAGAGAAAAATATTTTTTGAATAGTAATTTTTTAGAGAATGTGTGGTTAAAAATTGAAAATTTGAATTTACGTATAACATTATTTTATGGGATAATATGTAGTTGAAATGAATTTTGAAAAATTTAGCCCAAACAAGTGCTATATGTATCAGTAAAATATGAATGATTGCAATACGTACGTCAAATCTCCGTCAAATTGATCGTCTTATAGATTACATTGAATCACATCGTACGGAAATAAAATTGATGCATCAAGAGTTTATGATGTTTGATTTAATTAATAATATTGAAGAAAAAAAAAATTGAACCGTAGTTTATTTGTTGCAAATAATGAAATTCGTGAATGGGAGAGAAAAAAACTCACAGATTATATTAATTATTGCGGTTTGCTCCGATAATATCCTAGCACAAATTAATCGTAAATTATAAGAATTCAAGATGAAAAAAGAGATTTCTCACCCAAAGTGTCTGAATGTTCAACGACAAAGGTCTACTCACCTTTATCCACAAATGGAGAAGGCTAAAACACTACCATGAAATGATTACAATCAAGATCTGAACCTCAATTGTACATCAAGAAACCCATTGGTTTCATCCAGTCCGGTGACCTAGCAACACAGTTCAGCTGTTTTCTAGCAGGTTCACGCGACATGATGCTTCATTTATTAATTCAAATCTAAAGTTTTCTTCAACATATTTTGAAGAATACAAAAACTACGTTCGTTGAATGTTCAATCCCCGTTTATTAATCAAACTGCTTGAAGTGAGTTAAGAATATTGATTCTTAATCTAAATGGTGGTTGTTACTAAATACAACAGAAGAGTGGTTATAAAGTCAAGACCAATTGGTTTAATTCTACTTCATCAATAAGTCAAACAAAGAATATACAAGGGAGTTGTTCTTAATTTCCATTGATTGTTCCTTTTTAATTTTGTGAAATTACAAAATGGATACTATTGTATTTTCTATCAATTAATTTTATGAAATGTTTGACAGGTACAATGGGGCCATGGATGTTTCCCTTTAGAGTTTACCACGTTACATCTGGTGTTCATGTTTCAATATGTTATTCAATTTCTGTAACTAATTTAAACTTTTTGAATATATGTTCAACTTGCACGTTGCAGTCAGAACCATTAAAAACTGAACATAGGATATTTTGATTGACAGTTGTCTATTGTTTCACAAGTCTTATTAAAACTAATTGCTGATTTACCTATGTTTTAATATTTATACTTGGTATTAGACGGTTCTAATTTAAGAAGTGAGATCCAGGAAAAACCTAGTTATGGATAGAGCACCCTTTACACCTTTCGTCCTAGTCAGGCGCGCTGTTTACATTGGAGGAGTTGGAAGGAGATTTCCCTTCCCACTAAAGAGGGTGGACTAAGTTTCAGAAGACTACAGGATGTAGTGGATACCATCTCCATAAAGCTCTTGTGGTTGTTTCATTCTCAGAGATCACTTTGAGCTCAGTTCTTATTGGGTAAATATTGTACGAGGACACATCATTCACTTGCAATAGTTCCCCGTTCAGCATCTTGGAGCCGAACAGAAATTCTTCTGGCATGATTGTTGAATAGGAAACACTACATTAGCGTCCTTATTTCCACATAGGCAGCAAACATCTGCAAGGGTGCAGGATTTCATTATGTCACTGGGTGGGATATTGGAAGGCTACTATAGGCTCTTCTTCAACTTATGGAGGTTCAGGAGCAATTCCTTCGTATGCAAAGGCCCCAGATCGTATTGTTTGGAGGGACAAACCAGATGGTAGCTTGACTGCTAAGTCAACATGGTAGTTAGTCCGCTCGAGTCAGCAGCCTCGGACTCATACCGCTTACTATGGAGCACCATTATACATACTAATGTTTCATTCTTCTATTAGAGACTATGACACGATCAAATACTAGTGAATGCTATTATATAGAGAAGGATTAGATGTCACTGGCTTCTCACTGTCAATGTTGTTCTGAGATTGAGATCATCAGTCATATTTTTACAAGAAGCTCTATCTCTAACCAAGTTTGCCAGCATTTCAGGGACATTTTTTAGATACTTATGTCGTCAGGTAAAGGAATTAGATGGAGGTTTTAGAGATGGCGTTATTCTAGACAGTACATACGCTGTGGCCACATCCACATGATTATTCTTCTATTAATATGTTCTTGACTGAGAAGAATGAGGGAAAGCACAGAGAGATTTGTATGGTGCCTAGACGGATCATTTGGACAGTTTACCACATGATCTCCTTTATTCGTATAGGTGTATTATTTCGACCTATACATTGGCGGGGGACTTAGCTCTTGTACCTCTATTTGGTATTTCTTTGACTCTCTCTCCCTCATCACCACCTGTTTCAGTTATATGGTGTACCCCCATAAAGTGGGATCTCACAAGATAAACACTGACGGTTGCATCAAGGATGATTTTGCTAGTGGTGAGGGCATCATTATGAACTAGAATGGATGTTGCATTGGGGCATTCTCTGTATTTTATGGTACCTATGAGATTTTAGAGGCCATGCTTCGAGCTATATTGGGTGCCAGAAAGCTTGGTATTAAAGACATTTGGAATGAGATAGACTCGATTGCGGCCATTCACTATATCATTAGGGATAGAGGACCATGGACAATTTAGGTCATACTCAGATAGATCAGACATCTTATCTCCTTCGAACGGGACACTATTTCCCACATTTACCGTGAGGGAAACAAAGTTACAGACCCTTTAGTTTCTGAAGGTTGGGAACAGCGCTGATATCAAGAGTATGGACCACTTAACCTTCCACATTTGGACACTTATGCAAATTGACAGATATGGACTTCCCCACTTCAGAAGTTTATTGTCTAGATTTCATTTGTTTTCACTTTCATTGTATGGAAAGTAATACTTTCTCATTTGTTGCTTCCCTGTTGCTATTAGACATTTGTTTCTTTGTTGCTTTCAAAAGATTAGGTTGATGTCCATTTCCTTCCATGTATTTTGGTTTTTATGATATATACATGGTTGGGGAATCCTAACTGTTCGTTCAAAACCTGCAAGCGTATAAAATCGTTAACAAGTAATAGAATTGATGAATTGAGAGTATCGTCCCAATGGGAATAACTTCAATTCAATTTTACTAGATTTTTATGAGACTTGAATTATGTAAACAAAAGATAGTTTAATTTTATTTTATGTTAAATTAATATAAGAAAACTATAAAAATGTTATTTTTATCAATCTATGGATGATTGTATTGGATTTCGAATCCACCTATTGCTATCAATTTCAATTCTTGATTTGTAATCTAATTTTGTTCACGCGTTCTTGACAATCGATAAAATTATGATAAATAATTTTCTTTTTCAAGACAAATTAAATCTATCATAACCACGACCTTGATCTATTTTCGAATTCGAATTATTAGAATGCATTAAAATTTAGACTATCTATATGATTGCACATGTGATAAATGTTATTTCTAATATCTATTGCACATATATTAATTTTGTCGCGTTCTAAACTTATTGTGAGTCTCCCAACAGTACAACAAACAACTAATTATCTAATTGGTGGAAATCAATTAAATAATGCAATGAGTATGCAAAATTAATCAAGAAACGCAAGAAATAAATTAAGCTACTAGTCTTGAATTAAAACAAATAAAAAATAGGTTTCATATTCATCCAATACAAAAGCGGATCTAGCCTAGCATGATAAT
>CAIGRT010226340.1:0-12040 GCA_903798405.1 Fraxinus platypoda | reverse complement strand
CACTCTTTCAGGCCTAAGTGTTCCAGAGGTTTTCCCTATAAAACTGGCTCCAAGGTTGATTTATGGAGCACCAAAATAAAAGGCCAAGCAGGAACGGTTCTTCTGGGGAGAGCTCAAAGAGAGAGTATATAAGAAGTGAAAAATAGGAAGGCAAAAGTCTAGTATCTAGAATGGAAGTGATGTGCCTGGGAGAAATCAAAAGGAGTGGAGTGCCAAAGAAGGAACCCATTTGAATTTTGAAAGTCAATGCCCAAAGAAAAATATCTCACCCAAGAAGAAATCCCTACCATCCAATATATCCAATGGCCACAAACAATTCATAGTAGTGCAATCCGGGTCACAAAAAAAATACTAGCCCAATAAGTGATATGGGAACCACTTAAGCCCACAAATAGCTTTAGGAGGTGTTACATAAAGTACGATAGAAGCAATCAAACAGAAGATAAGGAACAGAGCCGTAGTTCTAGGATCTCACCAACTTAGTAGATTATAAAACCTCTCTCCCTGAGTAGCCAAGTCCCCAGCAACAGTTTGAACCCTCGGGGCAATAACTCTTAGCCTATCGTATCTCATTTTACAACATCACTATGCTTCTGAGAAGTTGGGAAGAAAGTATCGAACTCTTCATCTAGTTCATCCATGTGTGCTGTATCGACTTGAGATAGCCTAATGTCCATGTAAGGAGGATGTCTAGGTCTCCCTCGATAATTCCACATTCCAATCAAGAAAACATGTAGGAATATAGTGCTTAAAATCATCCATGGAAAACAGACCAATGTCAAGAATAAAATGTGAACAAGAATTGTAACGAAAGGGTTCTTCCAAGTGCAGACATGATCAAACAATTTGCAAAATGCTAGGATGCCAGATAGGATCCCAGCAGTTCTATAATGATTAGCTTTGCTTCTTCTTATGTTCCACATGTTCGAGCCCACATCGAGCATATACTCAACTACCTCTTTCCTCAATGGCGGCTCTGCACGGCTCAGCCTCATGGAGACAATTTGAGTAGCTTGATACCTCAAACTATCAATCTGGTGACTTGTGAGAGGGTGAAGGTAATGAAGGTTTGGCAACATTGGCTGCGAGTACATTTGTAGCAAGTCAAATAACGAACAACAAGAAAAACTCACAGCCAATTGAATGTCACCCATCTTCTTCATGCCGCAAGGCGACAACACTATAAGAGGGTACAAATGAGTGTAAACACGACCAGTCTCCAGTGTAGACAGTCGAATCCTTACCTTCCCAATTCTTGAATCCTTTACTCCTCCCTGTCCTTGTAGATGGCAATTGTCAAACACACCAATTGTTATAACAGTACATGGATCAAAAACCTCCCATGTGTATTGTTCATTCCACATTGGATTAAAACGATTTATAATCGTCATTGTCCTAATCCATTTCTGACCATATTTGGCCACAAAATAAGCATCTGTCATTCCTTGGCCATCCTTAGTCTTCATTGATGACAATTTTTTGGCATTTAAAATTACCAATTCAAGCACCCCAATGGAAGGCTTCCATAGCTGCATAGCCATCGGCCTAAAATCACTACTATAGTGTGTTAACTCGTCAAGAACATGGTACCTGCCATCCAAAGTGATCCTCAATTGAATCCTGCTATTTAACTTGGTCACATTACTTTGCCCATCTCCTGAAACTGTATGCTTCTTAAGAATATACCACCTGCCAATAGGAGACCTGAAATTCAACCTCTTTTCTACATCCTGTAAAGGTGTCATGCACTTGCCAAGACATTCATCCTTATTAGGCCCTATTTTAGCCCCCACACTCAAAAATAATTGTTCCTCGAACGGTTCTGCAACTACAAACATTAAATCCTCATTCCACATTGGACATGTAGTCCGACTTTGAGAAATTTTAGTCCTCAACATCATATTCCCAATACAGGCCTTCACAAAAATCTCAATCTCCAGCAGCTGCCTATTCTTGTCACAAAGTTGCAATTCTTGAGCCTTAATTACATTTACTCTAAGGTACCATAGTCGAGGTGACAAATACACTTTGGACTTAATACTCGTGACACCATCACCACTGATGGCTGAGGCATCCAATTGCCACGCCTCTAGGAATGCCTCGTCTGCTTTTAGTCCCCAACCAAACAGATAGCGTCAATTCTCCAGCCACCCTTTCTCCTTTTGTATTCTCCAACCTATACCATTGCGGTGCTAAAAGACTATCGGGTGGAACCATTTTTGGAACATCGGCGATATCAACTACAAGCATTCCAATCAAATCATCACCACTTCTATCTTTATCCTTCACCAATATCTCAATAAGCGAAACTTGAATTTGACCTGTCAAGATCGAAAAACTTGATTCCACTACGGATTAAGCACATTACCAAAATGTTTGGTAACAGAAATAAACCCTCCAAGTTTTACTTGGAACAAAGGGGCTCGGGCTGCCATTCTCATCCTTTGCAGGCGACTCCTTGGCCTTTGCCACCCTCACATACAGGTAGTCCATTTCCTCCACCAGATCAAAGGCGATCCCGGTTCGTTCATTGCCGGATATCCTTCCACCATCGAGGGCCAGCGAGGTCTCCCTCAAGCCGAAATCCTCTTCAGCGTTTGGATTTCTATTAGCATTCGGGTTCTGGTTTTGGCTTCTACTTTGATTTTGATTCGTGTTTTGGGTAGCCTATTAGAGCTTCCAGCTCAAGCAACAGCTTGCCAACTTCATCAAAACAGAATCAACTGATGCAACTAAATTTTGGCACCTTTATGTATAGATGAAAGTTGGTTACATGTACAGATAGGAAACAGCTATAATTGTTAGTTAGGTAGTTAATTAGCTGGTTAGTTAGTTTCGTCCTTTTTGTATTTATATATGAACTGGTTGTATCATTCATTGATTGAGTAATATGAATTCCCCTTTAATCTTCAATATGGTATCAGAGCCAGGTTTTATTCATTTCCTGCTAATTCTGATTCTGATCTTTGATTTGATTCCATAACCTATCAATATTATGGCTACGTGAATTACCACTTTATCAGTTAGCAATTCTGCAATTGATGGTGGGTCAAATCCATATTTCCTCCATCATTCAGACAGTCCTGGCTTGGTGCTTGTTTCACAACCATTAACCGGAGACAACTATGCATCTTGGAGTCGTGCAATGGTCATAGCTTTGTCTGTGAAAAACAAACCAGGATTTGTTGATGGAACCATTGCAAAACCAGATGATACTAAAGTGTCTTCAGTTCATGGATTCGCAACAACAACATGGTAATATCTTGGATTTTAAATTCAGTATCAAAGGAGATTTCAGCAAGTGTGATGCATTCAGAGTCTGCTCATGACATGTGGATGTACTTTAGAGAAAGATATCAACAGAAGAATGGTCCACGCATTTTCTAGTTGAGGCATAAACTCGTAAACCTAACACAGGGGCAATCATCTATTAGCACCTATTTTACTAAACTAAAAATCGTTTGGGAAGAGCTCAGTAACTACAGACCCTCATATTCGTGTGGAAAATACATTTGTGGAGGAAATAAGAAAATTGCAGAACATTACCAGATGGAATATGTTATGTCTTTCCTCATGGGTTTACACGAGTCATTTACTCAAGTCAGAGGCCAGCTGCTCTTAATGGATCAAATTCCTCCAATTAATAAGGTTTTTGCATTGATTTTGCAAAAGGAGAATCAGAGGAAAATTAATGTTGATACGACTGGTGTCAATGAATCTATGGCATTTCATGTTAGGAATGAGATTAGAAGGCAGAATACAGGATAATCATTCAAAGGACAGAAGAAGAAGAAGAAGAAAAAGAAGAGGCCAACCTTACATACTGTGGATATGCGGGTCATGATGTAAGCAAATGTTACAAACTACATGGCTTTCCTCTAGGGTATAAGCCAAGACAAAAGACTGGGGGAACTAGTAGTCAAGCTACTTGTGCAGTTAGTGGTTTGATCTCTGAACAGGTGAATAAACAAGATCAAACACAGAATGAGGTTGGGAATTTTGTGCAGACTTTGAATCCTGCCCAATATCAACATTTAGTGAGTATGTTGAACAATCATATCACTACCAAGACTGAGACACAACATGAAACTGGTTATGAGCAAGTGACATGTACTTGTTTTTCTATTTCTATCAATTCACAATTTAACTCACCTGCAACTTGGTTGGTTGATTCAGGTGCCACAAATCATGTTTGTTTGAATAAAAATGCATTTTGTAGATTACGATATGTTCATAATACTTTTATTATCTTGCCTAATCATGAACAAATCCCTGTACAATATATTGGAAGTGTGAGGTTATCTGCAGACTTGATTCTTGAAGATGTTTTGTTTGTACCTCAATTCAAGTTTAACCTCCTATCAGTGAGCTCTTTAACCAGAAAGTTATCAATAAGCATCATATTTCTTACTGATATATGTATCATTCAGGTGCTACCAACATTGAGGATGATTGGCAAGGGTAGAAGGGTTGAAGACCTCTATATCATTGATGCAAATAGCCTTAATTCAGTTAAATACAATACAGATGATTCTGGCAATGTTTGTAACCATGTTCATTCATTGGTAAATAATGTAACAGACCATACTTGGCATAATAGGCTTGGGCATTTATCTTTCAAGAAGTTAGGTGTATTGAAAGATTTGTTAGAATTTGATACAGTAAGAAATTACTCTTCTTTTCAATGTTCTATATGTCCCTTAGCCAAGCAAAGAAGGCTTTCATTTGTCAACAATAATCACATCTCATGCTGCATTTGATCTCATACATTGTGACATTTGGGGGCTCTATAATACACCCACACTTGCTAGTCATAGATATTTTGTAACCTTGGTTGATGATTGTACAAGGTTTACATGGGTGTATTTGATCAAACAAAAATATGATGTTGAATTTATCTTTCCCAAGTTCAGAAAGTGATCAAGAGTTTTCGATCAGATAATGCATAAGAACTTAAATTCACATATTACTTCAATAAGAAAGGGGTGATCCATCAATTTTCTTGTATGGAGAGACCATAACAGAACTTTGTAGTAGAGAGAGAAAACACCAACATTTGCTCAATGTTGCTCGTGCTTTATTCTTTCAATCCAGAGTCCCTATTCAGTTCTGGGGAAAGTGCATCCTCATTGCTACATATATAATTGATAGAACCCCTTCACCAATATTGCAAAACAAAACTCCTTTTGTATGTCTTTACAATTCCCCAGTTAACTATGAAACTCTCAGGACTTTTGGTTGCCTTTGCTATGCTTCCACATATGCCTAGAAGGGGCAGTCGAATCCATAAAGTTCCTTCTTACTTAGGGACTTTCATTGCAATCTCATTGCCAACAATTCACTGCCCTCAAAGAAAATACTATATCCTTTACGCAAGTCTTTATCATATAAATCATTCTCTTCATCACATAACACTCTTCTTTTCAACATCTCATCCACATTTGAACCTTAATTTTATCATCAAGCAGTGAGATATGATCATTGGAAAAAGGCTATAAATGATGAATTGGCAGCTATGGAGGCTAATCACACTTGGTCCATTGTTACTCTATCCAAGGACAAACATTCTATAGGTTGTAGATGGGTATACAAGGTCAAGTTCAAATCTGATGGCAGTATAGACAGGTATAAAGCATGTTTAGTGGCTAAAGGTTACACTCAACAAGAAGGTTTGGATTACGTGGAAACCTTCTCTCTGGTTGCAAAGTTAGTCACCGTTAAAATTCTCCTAGTTGTGGTTGCTATCAAGCAATGAGATCTTGTCCAACTGGATGTGAACAATGCATTTCTTAATGGGGACCTTTTTGAAGAAATTTATATGGACCTACCTCAGGGCTATCCTAGACAACATAATCATTTTGTATGTAAATTACATAAGTCAATTTATAGACTTAAACAGGCATTGAGACAGTAGTTTGCCAGTTTTCTCATGCTCTTCTGAGGCATGGTTTCAAGCAGTCTAAGTCAGACTATTCATTGTTTATGATGGAAAGTGATGATTCTTTTGTTGCCTTATTAGTTTACGTTGATGCTATCATCATCACGGGATCAAACAAGAAAGTAATTGACTCGTTAAAAGACTTCTTGCACACTCAGTTTAAATTGAAAGATCTTGGAAAATTAAAATACTTTCTTGGATTGGAGATAGCAAGATCCAAAAGGGGCATTTATTTGTCTCAGAGGCACTACACTTTACAACTTCTTGAAGATACTGGATTTCTAGCCTACAAGCCAGCTCAATTGCCAATGGACCCTAAGGCTCGTTTAAGTCTAAGTGAAGGAAAGCCTCTTGATGATGTCTCTTTATATCGCAGATTGGTTGGTAGGTTGTTATATCTAAACATTTCTCGACCAGACATTATTTTTGCAGTCGACAAGCTAAGCCAATTTGTTTCTCAACCTCGTCAGCCTCATTTAGATGATGTTTACCATCTTCTCAGACACCTTAAGGCAGCTCTTGGTCAAGGCTTATTGTTTGATGCATATTCTTCATTTTAGATTCGAGCATTCACTGATGTAGATTGGGGATCTTGTCCTGACTCAAGGTGATCAGTTACTGGTTTCTGTGTCTTCTTTGGCAATTCCTTGATCTCTTGGAAATCTAAGAAGCAAGCCACTGTTTCTAGATCATCTGCAGAGGTTGAATACCATGCTTTATCTTCCTCTACTTGTGAAATTGTTTGGATTCAACAGCTTCTTCTTGATTGGCAGGTCGGAATTGAGCTTCTAGCTTTGATCTTCTGTGAAAATCAAGCCGCTATCCACAATTCTACTAATCCAATTTTCCACGAACGAACGAAGCACATAGAAAGTCAGTTTGTTCGACATAAAGTCAATGATGGATTCATCAAACTTCTAACGGTCCGAACTCAACACCAGTTCGCTGATGTTTTCACCAAACCATTACCATCATCTCTTCTTTTTCCTCTCATATCCAAAATGGCTGTTTTGAATCTGCACAGTCCATCTTGAGGGGGAGTATTAGAGCTTCTAGCTCAAGCAACAGCTCAAGCTACCAGCTTGCCAGCTTCATCAAAATAGAATCAACTGATGTACCAACTGATGCAACTAAATTTTGGCACCTTTATGTATAGATGAAAGTTGGTTACATGTACAGATAGGATACAGCTGTAATTGTTAGTTAGATAGTTAATTAGCTTCTTAGTTAGTTTCGTCCTTTTTGTGTTTGTATATGACTGGTCGTATCATTCATTGATTGAGTAATATGAATTCCCCTTTAATCTTCAACATAGCCATTTTGCCAAAACCTGCAATATTGCCTGTAACAAAAATAGATAGTGTTGAACAAGACTTTCAAAATGTGTGTGATTTTCAAAATCAAAAATTTTAAGAGGACTAAAAAATGGGAACTGGTATAAAATACTTAAAAACAGAGTCGTTACAGAATAGCATAGAGATATACACAGATTTGATTTTTTTTTTTCTAAAATTTTGGTAACTAGAACAGAATGCCAGCAAACCAACGGCTCTGCATTGATTTTTCGGAGAAACCCATGTTTGAAATGATAAGAAAAACTCCGCAAAATCATAAATAAAAACCATATTAAATACTTTCTTAGGCTCGAAGAAATATCAGTTAAAATTCGAAATTAAAAACCCAGAACCCTAAGAACAACACACAAATATAAACGTGTCTATATAGGTGTGTATGCATAATGTATTTACTTACAGAACACGGCATTTAGTGGGACTCGGCAACCTCCGCAGGTAGTGCCTGCGTGTGCATGCAGAGAGTACACACCTATTTTGGGGTGGTAGGGGTTGGCGGAGTTTTCATTGGCCATCGAAATTTGCCTAATGTTGCGATTTACTCTCCCAACTTCAAGAAGCTTCCCATTGGTCACTGAACTTAAGTTTGTTGCACTCCACCTCTCACAGGACGGATTCCATTTCTTGATCTGTCTACGTGGACAACGGAAAAATGATGTTGCTGTTAAATGTAGTAAACTTAATGCCAAGGTGGCCTCCAGCTCAGCAAATCGTTGTTTTCAACCAAACACTCGTTACCCATTAAGCTGTTATTAGATTGGTCTAAACTCGCCTACCCCTCTTTCCACCACCGCCGCCAACATTGTTGCCGGAACTCCGTTGGGCCGGTTTTCTAAAGCGGCTAGAGTAGAAGCTGATATTTACCTTTTTGGATTTTATATGTGAATTTAGGAATATTCTTTTCAATGTCTAAACAATCATCCAATAAATAGGTACTAATATTTTCAGACGTTCAGCTGAAATCTGAGAGAGAAAGAGGAGAGTCCTCAGAACAAAGAAGAAGAATTAGAAATCCTCTTCTCCTCTCTCTGGTTTGATGTACATATTTCATTATGTATGTACCGGTATTTGTGTGCATATAACAAAGAAGAAGAATTAGAAATCCTCTTCTCCTCTCTCTGGTTTGATATATATATTTCATTACGTATGTACCAGTATAAGTATGCATATAAGTATAGTTATGTCATTCTTATCTAAAAACGCCAATCAAAATTCTAAATTCCAAAAACCCATTTTAGAAAACAAACTGATTGTTTTCATTATTTGTTAATTGGAAAATAATGGACACGAAAGTAGCATCTTCGACTGATAGAAATGGCGTCGGAGGTGTAATTGAAGGGAAGGAGGAGGTTAAAGCCGGGAAATTTTCGTTGACGTTGTGGGAGGTGACACTGGCATGCGGCATCGTGTTGGGATTTGTTTTAGGGTTAATGGACATCCGCCTAACAATGTCTGAATCTGATTATAGAATCCTCAAGCTTCCCCGTTCTCTGCAAGAACAAACGATTGAATGATGTTGTTCCTCAGACCACAGAAAAGGTGTGTTTGGCTTAATGGATAAGACATGTTTAATTGAAAATCACAATTTGGTGAGCTGGAGGCCACCTTGGCATTTAGTTTACCATATGGACACATTTAACAGCCATAGACAGACCAAGAAACGGAATCCGTCCGGTAAGTGATGGGGTGCAAGTGCAACAGACTTTAAGTTCAGTGACTACTTGGAAGTTTTCTGAAGTTGAGTGAGTAAGTCGTGATGTTAGGCAAAGTTAGGTGGCCAATGAAACTATTAACTAGAGTTGGCGAGGTTAAAAAAAAAAGGAAAAAGAAATTAAAAAAAGAAGAAGAAGAAGAAATCACTGAATTGATTTACATTTATTTAATACCTAAAAATTAAAAATGTCTGTTACATATTTGCTTATATATTGCCTGTTAGACAACCATTTTGGCAGGGGAAAAAAAAAGAAGAATTTTGAATAGTAATTTTTTAGGAAAATGTGTGATTAAAAAGTAAGGAAATTTTTTTGATATACATGTAAAATATTTTATTGCATTAATGTAAGGTTGAAAATAATCATGTATCAAATCATAAAATAAATTAAAGAGGATCAAACAGATTATAAATTCGGTCAAGATAACTCGACCAAAGCACTGAGACTTGAATAATAGTTTATATAAGAATTTTTAAAGAGCATTATTTAAAAAAGATTATAACTTTTAAAAATATTAAAAGTTTTAAATTGTTCATCTTTTATCACAATACTAAAGATTATATTCTTTATTTTTCATGTCAATTATTTTTCCCTACATTTGCCAACTTATACCCCATTTACACTAGTCCACGTTTTTCTCATGGCACATTTCATCCTTGCTGATGCTTTCAGTCCATAATGATGGATAAGTTCACGTGAAAAGACAAAATTACCCTTAAGCCAAAATAAACAAAGAAAAAAAAGAGGAAGAAGAAGAGGAAGAAAAAAAACTTATGAGAAGATTCTTCTACTTTCTCTTGATGCTGTGATATTTCAAATTCGCTGTTTTATATATGTAACTTGAAAACAAATAGTCCAAACTTAGAAGAAGTTCAACATGTTCTGGAAATTGTCTTCCAGAAAGGATTATTTTTCAACACGTTATTCTTACTACCTGATTCAAATCACAAGATTTACTTCCCAGATAGAAGGGCATCAATTTTGTGCTCCAGATGTGCTTCGTGATCTTCCAGACGACCCTTTATTGCACCATCTTCCCAGCGAACTAATGTTGGAACTCCTTTGAGCTTAAACCTCGAGTCAATTCTCCATGGGTGATGGGGATTCCTCCATGTAGGTCTATCTCCAACGTAAGCCTTCAGCAGTGCCACATCGTTTGGTGATGATTCAAACTTCTTGTATATGATGGGCTCAGCTCTCACACAATCTGAATAAAGAAAACCAAACATCTTTTTTGTCATGAGGTGGGGGTGCAGAGAATCCTGAAACTTTGACTCAGATTCGTAATTCAAAAAAAGGAGAAAGAGGGAACCAAGAACTAACAGATTGAGCATCACTAATCCGTTGTGGTCATTTGGTATCTAAACTAAGGAGAATCATTTGAACTTCAATAGAAATCCCATATTCCAATGTCTAAAAAAGCTCAATAGGGTACCAAGATATTTTACCTTTATGAGGCAAGGCATGGGCCTCAAGGCTTAAGCCTCAACCAAACCAACAAAATAATTTCAACAAATAATCACGTAACAAAATTAACCCAATACCAGAATTAGGTAAAGCCTAAAAGTCTGCCATATCATCTTCAGGATCTTCAAGAAAATGATCAGGATATTTTATTTTCGTATTATCCTCTTCATAACTGAGTTTTTTTCTCAATCTTTTTCCACATCCTCCACTTCTCCTTCACCTTCACTAGAAATGCAGGAAAAGCAAACAAAAAACGCGGGGAAATTGAGAAAAATATAAAAGAAGGAAAAAAAAAAGGGTAAAGTTACACATTGTAGGTCTCATCATTGGTCTTCTGTGGCTGAAAATGATCAGCTTGCTTGCTTCTTTTGCAGTATTCACGTTTCAGTATTGTGCCAACAACACTACACAATAAACCTTCTAAAGGACCATCTAAGTAACATCAAGACTTGATCAATGGAAAAGCAAATTGGAAGGAAGATATAAAACAAATGTCTTGCTTCATTTCTGCGTTTATGAGAGATATTAGGACGGGGATAATATATTAGTCTTTACCAGCCATCTTCTAACGGAAAAGTTGAGAAGGGAATTAAAATTAAATAGCCCTTTCTTTCTGCCAAGCATTTGCAGGAACACATTTTAATTAACGAGATTGAGGATAAGCAATGTGATGGAACGAATTGGAGAAAGAATCAGGGTTGAAATCATTAAAGGGCAAAGGCGCACCATTTCTCTGGGGGCAATGTGTAGGCCCTGAGACATGGATTGGGCATAAGCCGAAGGAGTTTCGACATCTTCATATATCTATTACAATGAAAAAATTGGAAAACAAAAGAGTAAAAGTTTTGTAGAAAAAATGCACTTGACAAATAAAAGAGAAGCAACAAGGAAATAAAATCCATAATCCATAAATAGAGGAAAAGAAACCCCAAAAATAACTAAAACATCACTCCACAGACAAGCGTCTCCCAATCGCAGACAAAGAAACATAATAGAAGTTCAACAGAAAATAAAATTCATCAAAAATACCTAATATGGGATTTCGGTTTTTGTATTTTTCTCAATTAGAACCCTATCCAGTATCCATTCTTGCAATCAATTCGACAATCAAAACTATGTCTATGTACATAGACTAAGAGATATTATATACATTTGGATTAAATTTTTACCAGGGCACCAGCTAAGATTGGTGGATGGGTCTTTGTCAGCCAAGAAGACGATGAAATTGGCTTTGTAGTTTGGCGATTCACTTGTAAATTTCTGAAAAACCTCATCAAATGTTGATATTGTTGCTTCCAACGTCTTCATCGGCATTTTCTTATCTCCTTTTCTTTTCTCGCAACTTTGAGTAGAGAATCTAATGCTGTCCCTGTGGCTTCTGGGATATATATAGAAGAAGATACATAAGGGAATGTATTCTGAGATTTTCCAAGGACCACTGCGATTTAAAAAGTATATTTAGTCTATTTGATAGCCTAAATTTTTTTCGGGAAATATTTTCCCTCCCCACCCGCCACTTCACTTTTTTCCTTGTTTTGCTTGAACGGCTGCTGTAATTTTTTTTTTTTTTT
>CAIGRT010226308.1:0-14842 GCA_903798405.1 Fraxinus platypoda | reverse complement strand
AAAAAAAAAAATGGGGCTCAAAAAAGGGCTCAGAGTAAGTTTTACGTGCCTCTCTTTTATTTATACTTAAAAAATTTCATGTCTTTTTGGTTCAATAAAAACTTAGCATTTGTAAATGTCAATTATGCAAGGTTTGTGAAATTAATTGGAATTCAATGTTTTCTAATTGAATAGAACTATATTCTTTTTTATTAAAAATATAAAATCATCTACAAAGACAAAGAAAACTACTTTGAAAACACAGGAAAGTGATCCGAGTTGCTAGCAAAAGGTTGCAGGTACATTCACTAACAAATAATTGGCTAGTTCTGATAGAGTGTTGAAGAAAGTAGAATGCATAGAGATTGAATGTGGCTACACAATTACCAGGGCGATGTACCTGGAGACCTAGAGTTTCCCTTGATGTAAAACTTAAGATTGATAGCAATTTTTTCCAAAATTGTTCCAAAAGGTTCTCTCTATTTTCTATTTACCTTTCTTATCTTGTTTTTATAGGCATGCATTAAATGTTCACAACTTCTGCACAGCTAAGCACTACATTTTTATAGATTCACGAATCAAAATTAATTATAAATGTACAGGACGAACAATTTAATTGATGAAGTTAATATATTATAACAATTTCGGTTACTTTATCATAGAATTCTTTTTATTATTGTAAGTAGTTTGCGATTTAAGGACAATATGTGTAAACCTCAGCTAAATCAAGGATTTATGTTTTTCTAGTCCGTGTCCTTGATTCTTTACTGAATAAAGATATTTTCACATAAACTTACAATCCTATCTTAGACTACAACATCATTTTGGCAGTGAACCTATCCCAAAGTCAGTTTGCAAATGATGCTATAAAAATCATCAGTCATAACAATTGAAAGAGTCAAGTTGTGTTACTAACAGTTATAGGAAATGAGTTTCTTTGATGAGAACTTGTTTGCTAAACATACCTTTCAAAGACCTTTGCATCATATTGTTCTTCATGATGAATTTGTACGTTGTTCTAGATTTCTTATAGATCATCAATTCACTCTTCAAAGTAAGGAAGGTTGCAAGATGTACCTTATTTAATTTATTGTGCTCTACTGTTGGAACATTGTAAATTAAAAATCAATTAATGTATTTCATTTGAATCAGTGAATTGTGGATGAATGATGATTATACATTCAGAATTTCACAGAATCCATCCTGTATTGCGATTTATTAGCGGAATATCATACTTCATTGTTGTCATCACCAAAGATCAAGTTTAGCTGTTAACTCGACCAAAACCTCAATCTTCGTAAGAATTTCAAAACCAAATGCTCTTATATCAATTTGTTGTGAAACGGAGATGATACCGGATTAATTCGATACCAAATTGCTGAAGAAAATAAAAGATTATAACAACAATATGAAATAATTGATCGCAATAACACAAGAACAAAATAATTTGCAGAAAATTGAGATTTTATTATAATATGGAGAAAGAATACAAAAATTTGTGTTTACAACAGTCTACTTAATCTAAATCATAATGAAAAATCAACTATATATAGGGAAAAAATAGGGACATCCAAACCTTTATAATAGAGTTATAGCTGAAATAAAATGCAAAAATGGAGTCCAAAATGAATTAGAAGAAAAACAGTATTATGGCACCACTCTACGGGCACCGACAAGGCGCAGGATTTTACCATATTATGCTCCCGGCGCCTAAGCACCCCGTCTCCGTCTCAAATACCTTCCAAAAATAGTTTTTCTTCGTTCCAAAGTCTTCTTGAAGTTCAACACAAATTTCTATTCACAATTGGGCTTCCAAGTAAAACTTCAACTAGAATTCGTCAAGTAAACTTGAATAGGATTCTCCGATAGCATTCCAAAAAGAAATCTTCTTAATATGCACTTTAATTAGAACTCTCAATTATCTTCAACAAATAATTCGGATCACACCTAAATTCTAACATAAACAATTTAAAAAAAAAAAAAAAAAAAGATAACAAGAATAGTTAATCCAACTATTGGAAGCTCTTTGTTTTCCAAATGGACTTCGAATAAAGAAATATATCACCTGCAAATAAATTTTAAAAACTCACGAAATTAGATGAAATCTGAGCTATACCAAGAGAAATAGAGAAAATCACATTAACAAATACGGATTGCAAAGATACTGATATTGAATTTTAATAATCAACAAAAAGCTTAATGACTCTAAATCTTGATCTTTTGTGGACTTCCATTAGCAACAAAATCATGTATTCGTCTTAGCGCTAGTTACGTCAAAGCAATATAGAAGAGCATTTTATAAATTTGAGGTCAACCCAACTTTTCAGATAAGATGAAACAATGTTTTCAACACACTTAAGCAACTTCTCTTCATCACCTTCTCATGCGAAAGCATGTATAGAATCCAATTTTCTACGAAGGAGAGGGGAAGATATTTCAAGTCAAATTCTCGTTTTCAAAGCGTTAAATTGAGAGAAATGAACCTTGAGGTTGCATATAGTATTGAGTTCTACTTCACAAAAAGGCCCCCACTCTAATCCAATCCAACAGTACACTAGATAGATACTAAATCCACTGCAAACACCGATTCAATTCAAGCATATATAATATAGACCTCTTACTAAACAAAAACAATTGAGAAAGGTAAAAATATGATTTTGACTTCATTACAACAACAATGATTCTTCTTTGGTGTTCCCTCAATCAAAAGCAGCACATAACTTAATTCAAATTCATACACCTACATTAATCAACTTTATTCACCTGCTCTTCCAGTTCCAAAGAACCAAACTCCATTACTTAATTAGAAGCTTATTTTTCTCTTTACTTTTTCATTCTACACTTCAAAGTTTATTTAAGTGCTAACAATCATGTGAATTTCCTTCCTCATAACTTCTTACCAAGGATGTCTTCTTTTCATTCTCTGCTGTACTCAGTATTATTGTTTCAAAAAGTTCTGGCTTTTTTCATGATCTTCGTATTATTGTTTCAAAAAGTTTTATAGACTACACGGGTATTTCTTCTCAGCGAAGTCGAGTTGTGGGTGAATATGTTAGAGTATGGAAGACAAAGAGGAAGGAAACTTAGTTCTATTGATTCAACACAACTGGCAGTACACGGCTTCCTTTCATATAGCCATACATGATGCAAAATAAAATGATATTCTATTCACTATTCTACCTACTACCACTACACCATACTTGTCAATTACATCAACTTGTAGTAGGACCAAACTAGTTAAACAAATTACAACAACAAGTGCTAGACCATTAACAAAAAACGTGTGACCATATAGAAGACAAAATGTGACTTAACATCAACAAAAGTGTCACGCTTAATTCATCGCTCCTTCTTGACACTTTTGTTGGAAACACCAAGACAATTCTTTAGTGTTTCAAACCTTTCTTTTGGGAGAGCTTTGGTGAATATATCAGCAACCTGTTCTTCAGAGCTGCAATGCATCATTCTCACATCTTTCTTCTCTTGAGCTTCTCTAATAAAATGATATTTGATGTTGATATGCTTGGTTTTGCCATGAAACACTGAATTTTTCACAATGGCCACAGCTGATTGATTATCACACAAAATGGTGGTGGTCTCAGATTGTTGATACTTCGGTTATTCAAAATTTTCCTCAGCCATATAGCTTGATTAGTTGCTTCAGTTGCAGCTATATATTCTGCTTCAGCTGTGGATTGAGCCACCCTTTTTGTTTAACTGAGTTCCAACAGACAAGACTTGATCCAGCATAACAGGCATAACCTGAGGTACTCTTCATATCATCCATTGAACCAGCCCAATCACTATCAGTGAATCCTGTCAACACCAGCTCTTCTGATTTCCTGAAACTAATTCCATGGTTCTCAGTCCCTTTGATGTACCTCAACACTCTCTTGGAAGCTTGAAAATGAATTTGGTTAGGCTCTTGTCTGAATCTAGACAGTAGATTTATAGCAAACATTATGTCTGGTCTTGTGGCTGAAAGATATAGCAGACATCCAACCAAGCTTCTATAGACTTTTCCATCGATTTTGCTTGCACCATCATCCTTTATCAGCTTTAAGTTTTGGACCAAAGGAGTGTTAACTGGCTTGCAATTTTCCATATGGAACTTCTTCAACACTTTTTTGGCATATCTCTGCTCGCAAACAAAAATGCCTTCATCAGACTGACCAACCTCCATTCCAAGAAAATATTTCATCTTCCCTAGATCAGTCATCTTAAAGTCCTTCTTCAATTCATTCTTTATCTTATTAATCAATATTTCATTGCTTCTTATGATTAAGAGATCATCAACATAAAGTGAAATGATGAGCAGATCCTCATCCACTGATTTAATGTACAATGTTTGCTCATTTACACTTTTATTGAATCTAAGACTACATAGATGGCTATCAATTTCGCTATACCAGCTTCTAGGTGCCTACTTCAAGGCTTTATTTAGAAAGTATACCTTATCTTCTTCACCTTTTTGATAAAACCCTCAGGCTGTTCAATAAAAATTTCCTCATTTAACTCTCCATTCAAAAAAGCAGACTTCACATCTAGCTGATATATCTTCCAATTTGAATGTGCAGCCAATGCAAACAACACTCTTATTGTCTGAAGTCTGGCCATTGGAGCAAAGGTATCAGTAAAGTCAATCCCAAATTGCTGAGAATAGCCTTTAACTACCAGTCTAGCTTTGAGTTTATTAATTGAACCATCTGCATTTAACTTGGTTTATGATATTCTTGTTTCTTGGTTTGTCAACAAGTAGCCAAGTATTGTTCTTTTCAATTGCTGCCAGCTCATCCTTCATAGCCTCTATCCATTCTTTAGATTGTGCAGCATCATCATAGCTTACTGGTTCCAGAACAGCAGAGTTACAGGTGGCATAAATGTCCTGAAGTGATCTAGTTCTCAATACTTCATTTTCTGAATCTGTTTCACCTTCAGGTTCAGCTTCATTTTGAATTTCCTCTTCATCATTACCAGCATCTTCATTTTGAGAAATCAACCTTAGAACCTCAGTTCTATCCGCAACATTTGACTCCCAATTCCATGAAGATTTCTCATAAACCTGACATCCCTGTAGGAAACAACCTTGCTGGTTTGTGGATTATAAACTCTATAACCAAAACTCCAGCCTCTACTTTCTGACTGAGCTTATCTCTTTTAACATCAGGTATGTGTATGTAGCACACACTTCCAAACACCCTCAAATGAGATATGCTGGGTTTAACTCCATACTAGGCTTCATAGGGAGTTAATTTCTCCAATGCTTTAGTAGGTAGTCTGTTTAGCAAATAGATTGAGGTGTTTACAACCTCAGCCCAGAAGTCTTTAGGTATATTTTTCTCCAGCAATAAACATCTAGCTATCTCCATTACTGTCCCGTTTCTCCTTTCACAGACTCCATTTTGTTGGGGGGTAGGGAATTGTCAACTGATGTTTAATTCCCACTTCCTCACAAAAATTGTTGAACTGATTGCTGGTGTATTCTGTGTTATTATAAGTCCTAATGGTCCTGATTTTACAACAGCTTTCATTCTCAACATAGCTCTTAAATTTCTGGAAGACTGTAGGTACTTCTGATTTTGCTTTGAGAAAATAAATCCAACACATTCTAGTGAAATCATCAATGAATAAAATGAAATACCTACTACCATTCATGGTTGAGATTTTCATAGGACCACAGACATCAGAATGTATAAGTTGAAGTTTAGTTTGGACTCTTTTAGCTTGATTTCTGGGAAAGGAAGTCTGGCATGTTTTCCTTTTTGGCAGATTTCACAAACACACATAGCATCTCCTATCTTTGGAAAATTTTCCGCTGACTCTTGTTCACTCAAAAGCTTAAGTGAAGTATAGTTAACATGTCCAAACCGTTTATGACACAATTCAGACTCAACCACCGTGCTGGTATAAGCTTGTAAATTCATGCTTTTCCATTCCAAAGGAAAACTTCTGTTTTTCATATCAACTGTCATTAGTTCCATATTGTTTTGATCTAGAATTGTGCAACTATTATCCTTAAATACTAAGGTATAGTTCTTCTCAATTAGTTGGCCAACACTTATTAAATTCTAATCAATATTTGGAACATACAAGACATCAGAAATGAATTTCTTACCTGATAGAGTCTAAACTAAAACTTTGCCAATACCTTTAACTGCCAAATACTCCCCATTTCCAACCTTTACCCTTGATATGTAATTATCATTCATCTCAACAAAAATATCTGCATTTGATGACATGTGATGAGTGCAGCCACTATCAAGTAACCATATATGTTCCTTGCTACTAACCATTTGATTTAAAGCTGAGAAAAGATGTTCTTCAGCATGATCTCTTCAGCAACCTTTGCTTGCTGAGTTTCCTTTCTTCTCCTTTCGATTTTTGCAGACCCTTTCAATATGCCCAAATTGCTTACATGATCTGCATTGAACACCAGGCCTGAACCAGCATTACTTAGGAGAATGACCTTTTATCTAGCAATGTGGACGAGGAGGGTACTTAGTATTCTTTTGTCAGCCTTTTGCTTCCATTTCCTTCTTTTCATTTTGTAGCTTCTTTTCACCAAAATTTGTTTGAGTCCTCTGCTTCCCTTTTGCAAACAAAACACCCTCAACTTGCTGTTCTTGCTTGAACAATCTCCTCTGTTCAGTAGCTTGGAGAACATTTACCAATTCAGCCAAGGAAACGGTGGACAAATTTCTTGAATCTTCAAGTGAAGATATCTTAGATTCGAACTTCTCTGGTAGGCTAATCAATACCTTCTCCACTACTTTTTTGTCTGGAAGATCATCTCCAAGTAATCTGATTTGGTTAACCACATTCATCAGCCTATCAGCAAACTCCTTTACCATTTCAGAATCCTTCATTTTTAGAGTCTCAAACTCTCTCCTGAAGTTTAGAACCTGCATCTGCCTTGTCCTCTCATTGCCCCTGAATTCCTCATTCAACATGTCCCATGCCTCCTTTGCAGTTTCACAAGTGATTATCCTTGTGAATATGGCATCTGAGACTGCTGACTGAATGCAAGAAAGAGCCTTAAACGTCTTGGCTATCTCCTCACTATGTTGCTTCAACTGGGCTATGATAGGATTGGCTCTTAGAGTTGGTGGTTCAACTCCAATCTCAGTGATTTCTCACAAGTCATAGGCCTTCAAGTATGCCTTCATTTTTGCATACCAAAAGTCGTAGTTCTTTCATGTGAATGTTGAAGGTAAAGGTGCTGAAAATCCACTCGAAGCCATATCATTTTCTCAGCTTTTATATGAAGGTTTCTTACTGGTTTTCTCTCTGTGTTTGCTGATTTTTGAAGGTACCGAATTTAAACGCAGCTTATCGATTTTTACATAGCTTGCTGGATTTGACAGAACTTACCGAATTTACACTGAACTTACCGTATTTGCAATGCTCTTACCAGTTTAGATAGTTTTTTTTTTTACCTCACCCTTCTCCTTCAGTTTTTTCAGCACTTTTTTTATCCTTCAAAGATCCTAGAAGCTCTGATACCACTGTTAGAGTATGGAAGACAAAGAGGAGGAAAACTTAGTTCTATTGATTCAACACAACTGGCAGTACACAGCTTCCTTTCATATAGCCATACATGATGCAAAATAAAATGATATTCTATTCACTATTCTACCTACTACCACTACACCATACTTGTCAATTACATCAACTTGTAGTAGGACCAAACTAGTTAAACAAATTACAAGTGCTAGACCATTAACAAAAAACGTGTGACCATATAGAAGACAAAATGTGACTTAACATCAACAAAAATGTCACACTTAATTCATTAGAATATGATGCTCAATTTGCTTGTATTGCAGCCACTGAAGATGACGGAAGAGTTTTTGAGATTGGCACAAGAGAGTGAAGTCAATTTGAAATGCTAGCTCCTTTGTTTTTATATGTATAAACATCACTCAACGAAAATTCCCTCATTCGAAGGAAGCAAAATTAATGATTTTTTATTAGAATATTCCAGCTGTAGAAGATAATAGATAAAATAATAAGATTTAGATTGTAATAATAATATAAGATTATTTTTATAAAGTGTTGGAAAAATTAAATTAAAATAAAATGAATAAGAATTGCAACAACAAATGGTTTCAGTTCTCTAATTAATTTCCCAATTGAATTGGTAGTTACAAAACCCTGGTTACTCTGTTTATTCCATTATTTTATAAGGATAAAGCTCATCTGCCAGAAAAAACCTGACACGCGGTTTGACAGATTCTCACATTGCTGTGGGACCCGCTGCAATAAAAAATTTTCAAAAAATTGTGGGCCCTCCCCCTGGTGTGAGTGATCTGTCAGGGTGCATGTCACTTTTTTTCTGACATTGTAGCAGCCTCCATTTTATTTTCTTTTGGTATTTATTCCTACAGAAAGTACATTGGAGAACTTCCTATATACTCAAATACAAGCATAATTACATATCTTGCAATCTTATTAACATCCACTACAACAATTTACACATTTTATAACATTGAAATATAGCATTCTTATTGAGAATGCTATAAATTAAAATTGAATTTTATCTAAATACAATATAATAGCATTTTTTAAAGCCACCACATTAAAAAGCCCAAAATCCTTCCCTCCATATTACCAAAACATTATATCCCGCTTTTTCCAACCTAATTATTTCTTCCCATTCCATTACTCTCCTTCTCGTCTCCACCGACTCCACGTCTCTACCTCAAGCTCCTCTCCACGTTCTCTGCCTCTACAAGCCTCTCCTTCTCCACGCCTCTCCATGCCCTCTCGTTCTTCACGCCTCTCCTCTGCCTCTCCACGCCTCTGCCTCACTGTGTAATGTTTTCAGAAAATCCCCCCCAAATAGAAACGAATTCATCCTCAATTTTTCATATCTTGTTGCTGATTTCCATCTTTGTTTGCAGTTTTTACATGTTTCAATTGTGGAAGGGAAATTTTGAAGTATACACGGTTTGAATCGGGCATTCGGAGAGATTGAATCGGGAATTCGAAAATTTCGAAGGTATTTTTGCTTCTATTGGGTTTCTTAAATTGGCCCCCAATTTCTGTATCCCCAATTTCTGATGAAGGCTATTTCTTCTGAACTCATGAATGGGTTTAATTGAGTTATTTAGGAAAATTTACAGAAAACGGCATTGAAAAGAGCAGCCATTGTTACTGATTGGATAGATTGTTTCTTGCATCCAAAAAATTGAATAATATTGCTCGATGTGTTGAGATTTTTGTTTGATTAATTTAGTTTCCCATCTTGGCTTCATGGAGTTGATTCCAGTTTCTTCGTGTGTGTGTAATTCTATACTCTGTGTGACTGCTGGTTGGAATTTCATTGATCTAAAGTTCTTTAAAGAGAACTCTTATGTTTGATAGATTTTATATGGATTGGGAGGATGTGAAGGAGATCAAAAACATGATTTATATACCGGTTATGAAGTAAACAAATTCACAAAGCAGAAATATATGCTCTGCTACTGCTGGTTTGAATTCACAGAGAAGAAGGAATTCTATCACCATTTTGAATAATATTCACCTTCATAATTTTACATGAAGCTTGGCTCTATATATAGCCAAACTTGTACACTTTGTATACCAAATATTCTAACTTTATCTCACTTCATAGTTAGACAAATATGTAACTACATATCAAACCAAAATACAATAGTTTATGTGACTACAAAATGTCACAACTCCAGCAATACCAAAGTACTTCTCCAAAGTTCGAAGTTCTAACTTACCAATTGTACTCTTCCTAGTCTTATTCACTGAAATTATGTCATTAAGGTATTACATATGGTACTCAGCCTGGTCATGTTCATTCTATCTATTGCATGATAGTTTCTTTGTTTTGAATGATTTTCCTGACTTTCATTCATGGCTTAGTTAGTTGTGTCTACTTTGCAGGATTGGTTAGACAAACCAATTAACAATTCTTGTGTTTTCAGTTCATTCACAGTTCTTGTGTTAGACTAGGATAATATTTGGGTTCCCTCAAATTATGGATAAAGAATGGGTGCGCTTTAACAGGTAATTTGTACTTTGTCATGTAATTTATATACTTTATATTTTCAGATTATATCTTAGAATCTTGTCTTTTAAAATTATTAGGGCTTCACAGGAGTACAGAACAGCGGTAGAAAATTTTGTCAACACTACTCATCATAATTTAGGCAAACCAGATAAGATTTTATGTCCTTGTAAAGGTTGTCGAAACTTAAGCCATCAATATGTAAATATTGTTCACGAGCATCTGGTCATAAGAGGAATGGATCCAACTTACACAAATTGGTTTCACCATGGAGAAAAACTCATTAGTAATGTTGATCCTACAAGTCAGACAGAAATATTCAACTTGTTTGAAGCTGTACATACAAATGAAGAACATAATAATGAAGCTTTTGAAGAGAATTTGGATGATAACATTAGTCGATTGGTGAAGGATGCTGAAACTCCTTTGTATCCAGGAAATGAAAAATACACAAAGCTATCTTCAATTGTGACCTTATACAAGCTTAAAACTATTAGTGGTTGGTCAGATAATAGCTTTACGGAACTTCTAAACATATTACATGATATGCTACCTGAACTAATGTAATTCTTACATCCACACTATGTGTAAGAAAATTTCTTAAGACATTTGATTTAGGATATGAGAAGATTCATGCATGTGTCAATGATTGCTGTTTGTTTAGAAACGATAAAAAAGAACTAGACAATTGTCCAAAATGTGGTTCTTCTAGATGGAAAGTTGATAAGCAGACACGAAAGAGTAAAAATGGCGTACCTGCTAAAGTCTTAAGATATTTTCCTATAAAACCTAGATTCCAGAGGATGTTCAGTACACCAAAAATTGCTGAAGCATTAACATGGCATTCAACTAATCAGAGTGTTGATGGTAAAATGCGTCATCCAGTGGATTCTCCATCTTGGGCTTTAATTAACAACAAGTGGCCAGAGTTTGCAAATGATTCACGCAATCTTAGGCTTGGGCTTGCTACAGATGGTTTCAATCCATTCAACAATTTTAGATCTACCTATAGTTGTTGGCCAGTGACGTTGGTTATTTATAATCTACCACCATGGTTATGCATGAAAAAAAAAAATNTCGTTGTTAATTCCAGGGCCCAAATAGCCTGGGAATGATATTGATATATATTTGCAACCACTTATAGATGACTTGAACGAATTATGGAATATTGGGGTGAATGTATATGATGCACACACTAATGCAGTCTTCAATTTGAGAGCAATACTAATGTGGACTATTAATGATTTACCTGCTCTTGGAAATTTAGCAGGATGTAAAATTAAGGGTAGGACAGGTTGTCCTATATGTTCTGAGAATACTCACTCACAGTGGTTAAAATTTAGTAGAAAATTTGCATACATGGGTCATAGGAGATTTTTGGCACCATCTCATCCGTTTAGGAAAAAGAAATCTTGGTTTGATGGACATGAAGAAAAGGGAACCAAGCCTAAAATTATGTCTGGTAGCAACATTCTGGTTACTCTTAAACATTATGTCAATAATTTTGGAAAATCTCAGAAACGAAAAAGAAAGAAAGATGATGGGAGCATGCTAACATGGAAAAAAAGATCTGTCTTTTTTAGCTTAACATATTGGGAGGTAAGATTTTGGCATTTTTCAACTCTTATTCAATTTCTTTCAATTATTTGAATATATTTTTTGCATGAAACTAACATCTTTTTGGTTTGTTACATTATTAGGTGCTACCGTACAGGTTGTCCTATATGTTCTGAGAATACTCACTCACAGTGGTTAAAATTTAGTAGAAAATTTGCATACATGGGTCATAGGAGATTTTTGGCACCATCTCATCCGTTTAGGAAGAAGAAATCTTGGTTTGATGGACATGAAGAAAAGGGAACCAAGCCTAAATTTATGTCTGGTAGCAACATTCTGGTTACTCTTAAAGATTATGTCAATAATTTTGGAAAATCTCAGAAACGAAAAAGAAAGAAAGATGATGGGAGCATGCTAACATGGAAAAAAAGATCTGTCTTTTTTAACTTGCCATATTGGGAGGTAAGATTTTGGCATTTTTCAACTCTTATTCAATTTCTTTCAATTATTTGAATATATTTTTTGCATGAAACTAACATCTTTTTGGTTTGTTACATTATTAGGTGCTACCGTTACGTCATAATTTGGATGTAATGCACGTTGAGAAAAATGTATGTGAAAGCATCCTTGGTACATTGTTAGACATAAATGGTAAAACAAAAGATGGACTAAATGCTCGTAAGGATTTACAAGACATGGGAATTAGGAAGGAGTTACATCCGGAGGACAGAGGTAATAGGACATACCTTTCTCCTGCTCCACATACGTTATCAAGGTCAGAGAAACAAACATTTTGTAAGAGATTGTTTAACTTGAAGTTACCTGATGGGTATAGTTCAAATGTAGCCAATTGTGTATCAGTAGATGAATGCAAAATTATTGGCCTCAAGTCACATGATTGTCATGTCCTCATGCAACAACTCTTGGCTGTAGCATTAAGAGGTTTACTTCCAAAAGGACCACGAAATGCAATTTTTAGACTATGTACGTTCTTCAATAGATTATGCCAACGTGTTGTTGATAGGGAGAAAATAGCAATACTAGAAGATGAAATAGTTGAAACCTTATGCAGTCTTGAAAGATTCTTTCCTCCTGCATTTTTTGATATCATGATACATTTGGTGATACATTTGGGAAGAGAAGTATGATTATGCGGTCCAGTTCATTATCGTTGGATGTATCCTTTTGAGAGGTGAGAAATTCGCAATTATTTGATAAATTTATGCACATAATTTCATACTCGATACTAATTTGTTTACTCTTTTTAATTCTAGACATATGAAGATATTCAAAGGACATGTGAGAAATCGCGCACGACCCGAAGGTTGCATAGCTGAATGCTATCTTGCGGATGAGTGCATGAATTTTTGTACCGAGTTTATGAAACAAGTAAGAGAAATTGATCATCGAGAGAGGCGCAATCAAGATTATGTTAGCAATGAAATGACTGAGGGACGTCCCATTTCTGCTCCAAAATTTATTACATTAAGTAATGAATTGTTAGAGATAGCACATCGTTACGTGTTATTCAATACATCTTTTGTGGAACCTTTTCTGGAGTAAGTCATTCACTTTTCTATTAATACAGTAAAGTATCGAAAACATATTTTAATTTGAAATCCGGAATAACTTGTTTATTGTTAGAATGCATAAAGAGGAGTTGAAGCGAAGTAATAGAAACCTTGAAAAAAATGAAAGCTTGCTTTGGAAAATGCACACCGAGAAATTTTCAGTTTGGTTAAAGGAGAAGGTTGTACATAGTCTTGATAATTTATTATCTTCTCATTATAAGAATATATATATTTGAATATAAATATCACTGATACATGTTTGACTTTTTTGCAGATTGAAATAGGTTCCACCATAAGTAATGAGTCAGATGTTCTAAAATGGCTGGCATATGGTCCTAAAATGCAAGCAGTCTCCTACACTGGATATATTAGCAAAGGGCAACGTTTCCACATAAAAGACGTTGAAAAATCTACACAAAATAGCGGTGTATCCCTTGAAGCGACAACCATGTGTAGAGCTAGTGCAAAGGATAATGCACAAGTTTCCGATGTTGTTTTATTTTATGGAGTCATTACAGAAATAATTTCATTAGATTACCACGTAATGAAGATTCCACTCTTTAAGTGCGACTGGGCAAATGTTGGTAACGGTGAGAAAGTGGATGATTGCTTTACACTTGTTAATTTACACCAACGTCAAAATAATTTTCTAAAAGACCCTTTTATTTTAGCATCACAGGCCAAACAAGTGTTTTACTCGAGAGAAAATGATTCATCTAATTGGTATGTGGTTTTGAAAGCACCACCTCGAGGTTTCCATGATCTAGAAATATATGATGAGAATGAGGAAGTTAATGTTGGAAATAGTGTTTCACTGAGCATTGATGATATGAACGAGGAAGTTAGCTATGTAAGAGGGGATTGCGAGGGCACTTTAATTTGATGATTCAAAACTTTAGCTTATCAATAAAATCATTGGTACATTGTTGTCAATTTGTTTGTGTTTTCTTGTTCAGCCACTTTCGCATTGTAATCTTAATATTATATTTATGTTTGTAATTTTTGTTGCCTTACAATGGTGAGTTCTGTTTATTCATTTTAAATGACAGTTTTCTGATTTTTTTTTACATAGAATGCTGATCATGATTTTCATATTTTTTTTAAATAGGTAGGATATCATGGTGAATACCAGAAAGATGATTGTTGATGATTCGAGGTTTCCACGTAAAAAGAGATCAGTACAAAAAACTAGAAGTGGACACGTTAAAGTAGCCAACACATTTCAACTTCATTTTAACTCTTTGGATGCTCCTACAAGGTCTTTCTGCAGCATGAATACGAGTAAGGAATCTCCTGAAAATGAGGTTACCCCAGAAGATGATATAGGCATGAGTGGTAATGAAAACCAAAGAACACAAGATGAAGATACGAGTCTATTACAACAAACTATTGCACCGTCTCAAGGAGAGACTCAACAAGTTCAAAAGAAGAAGAGGGGCCCTACCAAGATGAAACATTTGAACGAAGTCATTGCTCCAATTGAAGTAAAGTTTAATGAAATGAGACAATCGCTATCGGTGACTTTATCTTCCTTTCTAGGCCGTCTTGTGAGGGAGACTGTACCTTATACTCTTGTTGATTGGCGGTATCTTTCAGATGATATGAAACTTGTTATGTGGAAAGATATTCAGGTACATCCTTCAAAATAATTCATGGTTATACAATACAATGTAATATATATTTGATATTGCATTAAATTGAAAATTTATAACTT
>CAIGRT010226299.1:0-13615 GCA_903798405.1 Fraxinus platypoda | reverse complement strand
AGGAAAATTGAATTGATTGACTAACCATCTAGAAAAACAATTTTAAAGTGACTTGTTGCTTGTAATTGTTAATTTAAACACATACTCACCCCCCTAGGTGTTAGTTTGGTCAAACCACGTTATTTTAGTATGCTAAATAACAACTTTAAAGATCAATGGAGAGAAAACGCAGAAGCATGAACATGATTAAAGTTGGGTAGTTAAACTATTTATGTGGGACGAGGATAATAATATTGCCACAAGCTTGTATTAACTTTTAAGCACTATCTTGAATCAATGCATAGAGATCATAAGATGAGAGTGTTTCAAGTGTAGGTGCACCTTTGTATTTATGTGATGTTGTATCACGTTCTAATGTTAAACAGTATGGATTCAAAATTTGCAATGAAATTGAGCCATCTTCAATTTCGCTAGTCAATTTGCATAAATTGCTATTAAAAAAAATAATAGAAAACAAAATAAAATAACATACAGCAACAACCAAAAAATGTTGCAAAAAATAAGGATAAAAGCAAATACAACAAGCAAAAAAAGTTGCCAAAAAGTGAAGTAAAAGTAACGATAACATTCAGAAAACATTGCAAATAAGCTAAAGACAACATTTAAAAAACGTTGCAAAAAAGATAATAACAACTTTCACATAACGTTGTAAAAAACTTAAACACAACATTCAATGAATGTTGCAAAAAATAAAAGACAACGTTCGCTAAAGGCGTTTCGTAACAGTCTTTCAACATTGTTGTATCCTTCCACTCTACCTCAACATTGAAGCCTGCAACATACTCCCGCACATTACAAAAGGTCTTTCACAAGTTTTTTGCCCATTGCCAAATGCTTTTTTTGTTGTAGGGAGAATCCATTGATGTAATTGTCTATTTTTCCCTCAAGAATGCGTCCTCTTTAGAAGATTGAAGGAATCCTCTTTATAAACCTCAAAGTAGGTCTTAAATCGAGCCCAAGTGGTGTAGAATCAAAAGCTGATAAGAAGTATGAAAACACAAATGTTTCTTCTCGAACGAAATTGGCCTCTCCTTATTTTCTTTGATGCATTGTGTTAGGTATTTGATGTAATTGGCAAATCTGTGAACAAAATGGACTAAATTTAACATGTTGTAAAAGTCAATAAGTTATGTGCAACTAGTGGTAATTGAGTTATTTTAGGTCTAGGGTTCGATAATGGAAAAGAAGGAAAAACGGTGCCGTAATTTCACTAGACTATCACCAAGACTTGGCTCGAGCATCAGAAATAGTAACATTGTCGCCCACATGTCGCCTCGCCTTCACTCGAGCGACAACCTGTTGCTTGACTATCGCTCATCCCTCGCTCGAGCGATGGTGTTATCCGAAACATTTTTGAATTCGTTTTTTAAAGGCTTTTTATCTGGCTCATTCATTCTTTAACTTAACCTATATATACCAAATGCCACATAATGGTTTTTAGAAGGTTGATCATTGAGCAAAGACATTGTTTTCATATTCTGTTCATCGGTTATCTTTCAACCTTCATTATTCATATTGTGATTTGTTCTTGGCAGTGAAAAACATCAAATTCTAAATCCAAATACCAAACTGCTGCTTCATCCATATATGTCAGATTCTGAAGATTAAGGGAAGGTGATTGGAGTTTCTGTCGTTGAAGAACGAGGTATTTTTTTTTTTAATCCACATGAGATAGGCGATTTTACAAAGCTGGGAGTTGTTGTAGGAAAGTGCAATCCAGGAAAGCTTTGAAAACTGCAGTTGGGAGTCAGTGCATGAGCACGAAATCCAGGAAAAGCTATTGGAATTGCAGTCATGAGGTCAGAAAGTACGTGTTGTCGAAAAGTCTGGAAGATTATAAGTTAAATCATTTATAGTGGATTGTCGATTGGCAAAGTGCTCGAAGTTTTTACTCAATTGGGATTTCTCCGTGATCATATCTTGTATTAATTTATTGCTTTTATAACTGCGGTATTTCAACATAGGATAAAATTGAATTGTATGATTAACCATCTAGAGATAATTAATAGTGACTTGTTTCTATTTAATTATTAAGTTTTTAATTCTGCGTAATCACCTATTCACCCTATCTAGGTGTAGTTTAGGTCGAACTTCGTATTTTCACAATGTGAATGCAAGAGAAGAGACCGTTGCAATCTCAATGTTCGATCTCTTTCCAGGTCCATGCAATTTAGTCCTTGAATTGTTTCACTGTTCAGCTCAAGTCATATGGTATTCACAATAGTGGTCCTCTGACTTCCAAACTTGATACTTTGGTCCTCGAATTCGAAAGTTCCTCCAACTTCAATCCTTATTGATCAAAACTCATTCCTTTTTGTCCTTTCACGTCAAATCTCAGGGTTTCTCCTAAAATAATCACTAAATTCACAAAATTAAATATCTACACAATAAAAGTACTTCCGAACGTCTAATTTGGTAGCTCAGATACTTAGTGTATAAATCACACTTATCTATAGACAATCTACCCCATTTTTTCCTACCAGAAGGAGGACATTAGTTTCCTTATGCCATTGCATAGACCCTTTAGGATTTGAAAAAACCTCATCATGTAAGTGTGTATAGCAATCTACAGCCTTAATTAGAATTTCCGTTTCCACGATTCAAAATAATTTTCGTACGCCAAAGTTGAAGTTTATGCCACACTTTCTCGTTTACACCTGGAAGATCTGTTTTTGGCTCTGACCTATCACTGATGGAAGCCCCTAATTTTAAGTGTGCAATTGGATGAGTTCTAACCGAAAGACAAAACAAATTCCTGTAGCATATCTGCCTGCATATTGAGGCTAAAGGTGATAGCCGATCTCAAAATATATACTTAAACCTCAGAAGCCATTTCATGAATCTCCAAAATATCTTAAATTACACCAGTAAGCTGGAGTGGCTATACAAAATATTAGACTATCATTGGCGAAGAACAAGAGACTAACACGCTGATTCTTTGTTTTCGGAATTAAAATCATACTTATGTCATTTGCAGAAGAATTATGCTACAGTTCAGAATTCTATTTTAGTCCATTCGGAATCCAATATTTTGGGTCACTTTTATAAAAAAACAAATCCCAAAAATATTATTAAGATTATATTTCTCTTGTAAAAGAGGAAACGTTAACTTTCTCTAAACATAAAATATGTTTCTTATCTAAATTAAAATTTAAAAAAGATATAAATAAAGAAAGCAAAGGTAGTTTAAATCTAGCAAGAAAAATTATAAAATTAAAAAATGAATATGTAATTTTGGTAATGAGGGAGTTTTCTATAATGTTCAAAATTAGTGGGTGTCTTTATATGTTTCAGATAATTAAGGACTTCTATGTAATTTAAAATTGTCTTAATTATGAGCTATTCTTTTATTGGAGTATGGAACCCACTTCTTCGTCTCACTATTTAAATGACATGTATATTGTTTGTCCAATTGTGGGACCCAATTAAATAGTGCGTTTCAATTATTTAATACATGCATCAGTTAATATTTCTCGTTTTGGACAAGCTTTTCTACAACACCACCCCAAAACAAAAATAAATTCACTTTCGTCAAATCGTAGTATTTTGTTTGAAGAATTGTAGGAAATGAAGACTGCAGAAACCATCTGGTCACCTGACATACTTAAAAAATAAAAACAACACCCACAGAGGGTTTCCATCAGTGCACCACCCCTCAAGAGTCCGTCATATATCTCTCTTTCTCTCTAAATACACACTGAATTAATTTGCATTTATTCAACTCACCCACACACATAAAGATATATACTCCTTTTATCAGTTTGCTGAAAGGTAAATTCTGTTTGTACCCTAGATTTTCATTTTTCTTTTGCTTGATTGAGATTTGAGTTTTTTTTTTATTTATTTATTTTTTTCATAGCTTTTGGGTTTATGGGTTTTTTTTAGTACAGATGAGAACATGCAGCCTTCTAGCTATGTGTTTGATTGAGTTCAAGTGCTGATTTTATGGACTCACTTAAATTTTGCTTTAGCCGTTTTCTATTGTTATTTTTAATAAAATTAAGGGAAAATCGAATTTGAGTTTAACTTAAATTGATTGCAAAGATTCGCTGGAAGTAAAGAATGATTTGTGAAGTGGTGATACTTTTGAAGATTGTTAAAATTTATTTGTTACAAAATTTCAGTTTTTCGAGCAAAAATTTTCTGGAAAATTGAAAGTTTACTACTCATTGAAGTATAAAAAGAATTAATATATTTTAGGATGAAATCCTAAAATTTCTCAGTAGCCTCTCTCCTAACCTTAGGAAGGGAAAAAAGCAAATGAAAAGATAGGTTTGCTTCTAAAAAGTTAGGTGATTTTGTTTGTGTCCTTTAAATATATCATGATCCATTTATTTTCTCTCAAGAAGTTCCATTTTGTTTAAATTTTTATTTTTTCCTTATCAAAATACATTTTTTTATCTTAATAATTCCCTCACCAAGGACTATGATGCGTCTTAACTCTAAGATATGTATGATTTTGTGTTTACGATATGGGGGCAGGTTAGTGGTGAGGATAACGGTATACATGCTTAGGGTTTTCAAACGATCGAGTTTGATGTATAAAAATAATGTAACTTTCTTGACATCTAGGTGGGCTGGGTATGAAAGAACTTAGTTTTCTTCCAAAATTTTATAGTTGTGCATTCTGTTTTCTTAAAATATAATAAACTAACAAAATATGGTTCTTTATAATTGCGAGTTTTAGTTTGCCTAGTTACTGGAAACATGATCCTGATCAAGGTCTTTTTTTTAAAAAAAAATTATTTTGCACCCTAACTCTAGGATATACATGCTTCTGTGTTTATGCTATGGAGATGACTTGGTGGTGTGAGATACAGTATCCCAGCATAGAAATTTTAAATGATTTTTGCATCACAGGTGTCAATGCAGAGTAGCTCAAGTTTATTACTATTGATGAAAATAGAAATTTATTATTTCTGAAATTAAGATGCATAGAATAAGAAAAAATAAATCCAATTGTAGTTTTAGACAACTGCAATTTGAGTAATCTGTAAAGCACAATCTATTCTTTCCCCGTTTTGGTTTTTTTCTCATCAGATGCATAGAGGCTCACAATCATTATGGTACATCGGGTGGGACGAAACAATTTGTAGGAAGATGTACTTACAGTATCGATAATATTTCTTGAGGCCAAAAAGTAAGCATATGGGGAGGGGGAAGGGGGACTTGATTTACGTTGGAAGATTTAGCCAGCTTGGCTCCCAAACTAAAAGAGCTGACAGCCGAAGTCATACCTTTGAATAGTTAAAGAAGATTTTTCATGGTGAATAATGCAAATTATCATTAATTGGTTCCAAGTTCGTAGATTAAATGTAATCTAATTAAGCCTTACTCTATTGAGTTGTACTAACCCCTATGCAGACAAGGAGAATGCTTGAAGTCTGTAATGGATGATCTTCTACTTTAATGATTTCATTATTCTTACAAAATATTTCCAGTGTTCCCTTTTTTGGAATAAATGTGTATGTAGAGGTTAATTGCTGTTGTTATTTTTGGTAGTGTATATGCATTTGTAGTAAAAGAAGTTGGTGGATCTTAAGAGGAAAATGCTAAGCATGCAGTTTTCTGATGCTTATTGTTGTTGTTGGAATTCAAGCAGAAACAGTGCATTGGATAATCATTTCCAACTATTTCAGTGCATGTGGTGTTTTTATCGTAGGCATTGCTGAATTGAGCTGAATTTGAAGTTTTCAAACTAAGAATATTTTTACTTGATCTGGAAAAGGAATAATTATTTATTTTATTTCTTTTTTGTCCTGGGAAAATTAATTTACTTTGGCAATAATATAGTAATCAATCATCTGTTATTGGGGTTGAGAGGGGGAAGAATCTAAATGCAATTAGTTTACTGAAACTGCTTTTGATGGAGAATTGAAAAAAACGTTGTTCTTATTGTTCAGGTATCTTTCAGGGTAAAGGAATCAAAAGGAAGATGACACAAGAATTCTTCAAGAGACATGGAAGGGCACATAATGAGATTGGCGGAAGAATCCCTTTTGTTGGTATGGGCGGTATAGGAAATCTAACTTTTTTCCTATTTCCAAGGTATGGATCAGACAGTTAAATGGTTTTCAACATGCAAAAAAAGTGAAAATTTTGAAATAATCGTTTTCTTTCAGTAGTAAATTGGGTTTCTATTATGAGTAATTTTTGAAGCAATAGCTTTGATATTTGTTTATTTTGTAAATTCGTACATATCTAGCATTTACACCCGTTTTACGTAAAATCACGATTTGCTGGCTAGTGCTGACATTGGCGTCTTGACATCTAATGCACAGTCAGAACATTCATTAATTATGTGTTATAAAAAGGGTTTATCACAACTCTCAGTACATATATGTTGCCATTGGTTAGCTCAATTGAAATTTCACAACAATATTCAATGCATGTTACTAATGTATTCTTCTACAACGTCCGCAGTCTATTTCATAGCCATTGATGAATAAAGTTAATATGTGACATATTTTGCAACGTTCTGTGTGCAATATTAGAGAATTGCTTATAGCAATGTTAGTTTACCCATTATTAATAATATCGTTTTCCAACGTTAAGTGTTTTTTACATAAAAGTTTATATATTCCTTACATTTAATAATGAACCTATAACTGTTTTTAAATAAATTAATATAAAGCTAAATAAAGTTAATATAAAGCTCATTTGTAACACTTCTTTTCTCATTGCTAAAATATTTACGTATGGCAATATTTGTTCATCTGTTGTTAATAAAGTAGTCGACCTGACCCATTAAAAAGATCTACCCATGTAACATTCCAAATCATACGCTTCTACTCTCAAATGGTCTTTAAGCTCCAATACTAACTCACCCACCACCACCACCACCACCATATCAATCTCCTCTGCTGCCATCGCCACCACCATATCCATCTCTGCTGTTGCCATTCCATCTAGTCGCAGAATACATCTCTACCACCATGAGTTGCCACAGAATACATCTAGTCACGTAATACACCTCCACCACCATGAGTTGTCACAGTTTTACTCAAAAACAAGAAGAAAAAAAAGGCATTTCCATCAACCTGGGCAATATATTTATAGTCCATCCAAAATTCAACTAGAACAGAAGATAGAATATTTTCTGAAATGTCCATATCTTCTTTATCATTTGTTTGGATACAGAATTTTGGTATTGTAACTTTCATGTGTGTGAAAATATCTATTGAATTGTGACCTAATTTCCATTGGAAATTGGCGTTTGGGTTGAAGAAGACGTTGAAGAAGTCAAAATATGGATTTGGAATTTTTAGGGTGGGGTGGGGTGGGTGCTAAAGTGCCCAATCTGGGCGCCTAGGCGCCATTTGGGTGTGAAAATCGGATTTGAAACAAAGATTCAGCGCATGAACACCAAGCAGAGCAATACCCCATCACTCGCTATCAATGAATTTTAAGACACTCTTTCTATCTATAACACTATAATTAGGCTTTGACATGTACTCTATGTATAGTTGACTCTTCAATGTGATTTAAAACAAGTTATAAGCACAAATTCTTTTATTCTTTCATCTTATATTGAATTTTTCTCTTTTGCCCGTGGTGTTTTTCAATATATCAAAGTGAGGTTCCGTTAACTCAATTTGAGGTTTGATTTTTGTGATAGCAACCATGAAGTATGATATTTCGCTTTTAGATCACAACACAAGATTTTAGTTATAGCATGTAGAGATGCGAGTAGTGCTCGCTCAGATGGATTTGAATGATACTTTGTTAGGATTTGATAAAATGCCATCAAATTGGACATTGGAGTAGAAACAACGTAAGAATCGAAAGACCCTATCACAAATTCAAATTCATCTTTCGAATCAAATTCTTACGGGCGTTTTAAAGGATTGCCACTGCATTTGGGTTGAAGTTGGAGCAATTATACATGACAAAAAGTCTAACCAGGAAATTGCATTTCTTCGTATGACAAAAGTACATCACTGGAAGATCACCTGGCTATTTTTGAGGAAATTGTCGGTGATTTGGAGACTTTGGAGATCAAGTATGATGAAGAAGATTTAGGGTTGATTGTGTTGTTCGCTGCCCATATCATATATGTCTTTAGAGACACGATCTTAGAGTCATGATACTTTCACCATTGAAGAGGCTTATGATGCTATGTTTTCAAAGAAGAAGAAGAAGAAGCATCTTGTTAGATCTGATGCTCATGGAGAAGGCCTTGTTGTTCATGGTGGTTATGAGAGGGACATATCGAAGTCTAATTCCAATAATAAGATTTGTAATTACTGTAAGAAAAAGTCGCACATTAAGAAAGATTGTTATAAATTGCAGAATATGGATAAATGAGTTTTTGCAAATAAGAAGGAAAAAACAATCAAAAACTTCAGGTGAAGCCAGTATTGCACCAGATTGCTACGATGATAGAAGGTCCTAGTTATATGTCTTGCAAGGTTCTACAAAATCTTTGAATATCAATCAGCAAAAGTTAGGTACTTAGGTGGAGTTTCAGTTTGGTAAGTCATGGGTAATGTCTTTTTGCCACCATCACCAGTGGTGCCACAATATTCAATTGCTAGAGACAAGCCTAAGAGAGATATTAGATCTCCACAAAGGTAGGAGAAAGTTGATTTAGTTGATTATTCTTTAAATTTAGTCAAAGGTATTGAGTCTAGCAAGGAACCTTCTACAGAACTAGATAGTTGTGTTGATTCTGTTACAGTGAATGTTAGTGCCCTATATGGCAATTATTTTTGAGTTATTTGTGATTTTGTTGCTCGTGGTGATAATTCGAGCAACTTTGGTACCCACAGTAATCCTATTAAGCAGTGCTAGGATTCAGTTGATCATAGTTTGGCTTTGTAGAAGAGGTGGAGAGTTTTGTAGGAGAATGTTTTTAAAGAATTAAGTTTTATTCCTTGCAGTGGAATTCATCTCCAAGTGGAGACTTTTGAATCTTCTTTCATTGCAGTGGAATTTTGTCAAGGTGAAGATTTGTTGAATTGTGATCTAAATTCTATTGGGAGTTGGCGTTTTGGTTGAATAAGGCTTTGAAGAAGTCAAAATATAGATTTGGGATTTTTGAGGGTAGGGATTGGGCAATCAAATATGGGTGCCTAGGCGCCAATTGAGTGTGAAAATCGAATTTGGAACGGAGATTCAGCGCTTGATCACCCACGGAGCATTGTACCGTCACTCGATGTCTACGAGGTAGAGGGCTCGAGTGCTACATGTCGCTCGCTACGGGCAACCTTTACCGTTCGAGTGTCAGTGTTATTCAACCCAAGCCTGTTTCGCGATTTGACGAATTTTAAGATACTCTTTCTATCTATAAAACTATAATTAGGATTTCACATATACTCTACATATAGTTTGCTCTTCATTGTGATTTAGAACAACTTGTAAGCACAAGGTCTTGTATTCTTCCATCTTAAATTGAATTATTTTCCTCTACCCGTAATGTTTTTCCAGTTAAATCTTCTTGCTCTTGATTGTTTATTTTCATCTTGCCATATTACTTTAGTTTATTGAATCCAGCAAGCGGTATCAAAGCAGATTGGTGTTATCTTCTATTATAACATTATCTTTTTGGGCATGAGTTTTTAATTTTTTAAACTTTACATTTATTCGTATTGGGGTGTTGTTGCTGGAGAAACGAGCTGCTGTGAATCAAGAAATTACTGTCAGCCGGTACTGGATTTTGAATTTTTTTTTATATTCAAGAGTGGCTCTAATTTTACATATCGTATCATTTGTACCAAATGGCCATTATCATTTATCATATCATGTTACTCTAATATTTATCAACATGAAATAAAAAAAATTAAATTGGACAAAATCACTTGCACCTCGTTACCCTGCATTCAACTTTTGAAAATTTTGATTTGATGCTCAAAAAAATTCAGATTTTCGTACTTCTTGAAGCTGCCCCAAAATTTATAAAATAATTTGCTTTCTTTCTAAGAGATTGAAATTATGAAGGTCTTTTACTTGTGTTCTTGCTGCTATGAAATATATGAAGAATAAAAGAAAGAAGACAAGAAGATATGCGTATAGATAGATTGTGATAGACGTGGGTTTTTGATGACTGCGAGGTTGTTTAAAAGTTAGTTATTGGGAAAAATGAGAGAAAATGGAGAAAAAAAAATTTGGGATGTGGTTTAGGATTAGGATAAACTTATAATTTGAATTAGTCTACACTTATTCTCCCACTAAAACATGTCATATACATATAATTATATATAATATATGTATAACTTTATCTATACATATAAATTCATATTTATAAAACTAAAATCTCCAACATATTAATTTAGTTTAACTATTGGTAGTATAAATTCAGGGCTCTACAAGTAGTTCCTCTAGAAAAACGTTGTCCCTCAGTATTTTTTTTTTATTTTTTTATTTTTGTTAAATATAGCAAATAATGGATACTTGATACTGGATATTTAGAGTTAGATGTAGTGGGTTATATAAGCTTCGATGTCAATACAAAACTATCTCTTAAATGACTTATTTATTGTTCCATCTCTTAATTATTCTTAATTTTGTTCTCTAGGGATCCGTTGAGGATACAAGAGAACATTATCTTAGTGGAATAACTGATTTCGATTTTGCAGCTGTGAATGGGTGCTTGTTTTGTATCAGACTAGAAGTTGTGGGTTTTTTGTCCAAGGGCTCCATTGTATCTTTAAATGGTCGAATAAATGTGGTTCATTTAGTATTCTTACTTGCAATTTATATTGCGTAAAATGCACATGAGATGGAAATCAGAAATGAGGACTGGGGATAGATAAGTTGTGTTACTTTGCTTTTTCAATTACTATCAATAGTTTTCACGTTGAGATATAATAATTTGAAGCAGACTTTGCTATCAGAAGATAACAAGCTTGTTATAGTGATCTTTTTTCGTGTTTATGTATCTTGGCTTTTATATGTCATGTTCTTGTTAAATTTTGACATTTCGGTCTGTTATACCTTTTTTTCACATTATTTTGTTTTCTAGTATAATTCTTGTTACTACGTGATGTTTGCAGTTTCAACTGCTATTGAGCTCTATCGTGCGCAAGGCAGAAAGACTTCTATTCTATTTCACATGATAAACTATTGCTTGGGGCAGCAAGAGAAGCAGTGACTCAATTCACTGAGGAATTATACTACCAATAGTTTAAGATGGAAGGATTCTTGTGGAAAGGATGGTATCTTATCAAAAGCACTCAAGGTAAGTACTTGTACTGATATCCACATTTGATCTGAAAATTTCATGTCAACTCCTTTTGTGCTGATATCCAAATTTGTCTGAAAAATTTTCATATCTACTTTTTGGCTCTTTTACAGATCTCATTTTGGTCAGTCGTAAATTTATGTGGTTCAAATTAAAAAAAAAAAACAATATATATATATGTTGAGATTTTTTGTTCCCCGTGTAAGATATTTTCTTATATTTGGGCATCTTGTTTAAGAAAAAAGTTCAGTAATACGGTGTTCATAGTTTAAAATCTTGTTAAAATCAGTTGGATTAAATTTTGTCAAGATTTATATAAAAATTGGGTCATACAATATATGTACATCATCATGATCCGAATCTCAGGATATCTTGACCAGACTTGGTCCTGGAAATACAAGATAAGTTATTCTTTATGATAGGTCATCAGAAAATCAATTTTGATGAACAAATTTTCTGAAACTCTATTTCGGATAGTGTGAAAATTAAATTTATCCTTGTATATTTGGGACAATAAGAAACCATGAGGGACAGTTTTCAGGGCTTTCTTTTGACTCTTGATATGGTTACATATAGTCCCGCCTAAAGTTTTCTTCCTCTCTTTCGCTGTACTTATTTTTGCTTTGAATACATTGTCATATGTAGGAAGAATGCGAAACCTACAGATACCTGTGATGCAGGACCTTCATGTGAGGACATTCAAATACTAGTATTCAAAAATGGCATCAAAATCATTGAAAGGTGAGCGGATCCAATCTATCAACAGCATCATCGGATGTGCTGGATTCACAGAATGGCAAACCTGCATTATCCCCACACGACTTTTGTTTGGATGACTTCATCTGCACAATACATGAGTTACTCCAAACACGTGTAATTTGCTATGTTTTGATTCAAACTTTATATCATGTTTACATTTGATACTTGGCCTTATTTTGTAAGACAAATTACGATATACACGCTGACTATACTTCCTTGTTATTGCACAAATTTAATGACTAATGTCGAATGAGATTATATATATATATCATAGAATGCAATATGAATTCAGATGATTGAGAAAGTAAATTGCGAAATAACAATATGTTAAATATATATATTTTTTAAATAAGTAAAATATGACAAAGTGTGAAGGAATATTATTGAAAAGTAAAGGCAACAAGCAAATGCACGTTGCTAAAGTTTTATATGCAAATAAATAATGTTGAAAAGTAAAAGCACGTTTCTAAAATATAACATGCAAGGAAATGTCAAAAAGTAAAAGAAACGTGCAAATGCACGTTGTTAAAATATTAATGACCACGTTGCTAAAATATAACATGCAAGGAAATGTCAAAAAGTAAAAGAAACATGCAAATGCACGTTGCTAAAATATTAATGACAATGCATTTTCATTCTTTAGCAACGAACATTAACTCTTGCCATATCCATCTTACTTTACGGCAACATTGAAGGCCACAACGTACGAGTGCATANAAAAGTAAAAGAAACATGCAAATGCACGTTGCTAAAATATTAATGACAATGCATTTTCATTCTTTAGCAACGAACATTAACTCTTGCCATATCCATCTTACTTTACGGCAACATTGAAGGCCACAACGTACGAGTGCATATCGGCAAATTCTATTTTGGAAGTATATTTGGAGTTGATTGTTTGCTATGGAAAAGTCTCAAAGATATAGAAGACTACAATGGGTCAAAGCAGTGTTTTGGACTCATATTTCAACTCAAATACTCCATTAATGATTTTACTTATTGTTTTAGGACTTCGCTTTATATTAGAATCTTCATGTATTAATTTTCCTAGGGTGTCAGAGATTCTTTGATTATAAATATGTGGTGTACAGTACATATTGAGATTAATCAACTGTCCAACTTATTAGTTTGATCATGGGAGAACCCTTGTATTCGTTACTTTTGATGTAGCGAATTCTTCGCCTCTACCCATGGCTTTTTCCCTGATTTGGGTTTCCATGTTAAATTTTGTGTCATTGAGTGAATATTTTTTATCTTATCATATTTTCTTGACTTTAATATTCATAACAAGTGGTATAAGTTTTATCACTAGATTATTGCAAATTAGCTTGTTTTCTAACAAGTAACATCAGAGCTTAGGTTCAGGCACCTCCTGGGAGAGCTAGTTTGGTCTTGTATTAAAACAAAGTTCGATTAACTCAGAATGAGGTTTGATTGTTTCGGGATGGAAAGTGTGAAGTTTGAAATTTCGCTTTTGGATCGTAATACTAGATTTTCTTTGTAACGGATCAAGATACGAACAGCTCTTTCCCAATTGGATTTGGATGATGTTCCATTGGGGATGGACAAGATGCCCTCAACTTTGACGTTGGAGGAGAAGCAACGTAAAAAGTTAGTTGTGATCTTGTTGCTTGTGGCGATAATTCGATCAAATTTGTTAACTCGGATGGAGTT
>CAIGRT010226275.1:0-10415 GCA_903798405.1 Fraxinus platypoda | reverse complement strand
TTAATGGCAGTGCCGGTCACGCGAGAAGGATAAGAGCGAACCAACAATCTTATGGGGGCCAATTTCCAATTGATCCCTCATCTATTGATTAAATAGCAGGTAGTCCTTAACATTTTGCCCCTGTTTGGTGGCCTTTAATTTAATTTACTTTAATTTATTTTTTATGCTTATTTTCAATCATATATTTACACAATAAAATAGTCTACACGTAAATCTAAAATTTTTCTTATTTTTTAACTATACATCCATTAAAAATTACTATTTAAAACATTTTTTTTTTCAAATTAAAGGCCACCAAGCAGGGGCTTTGTAAATAATGAATTAGCGATTTGCCTTTAATTATAGTTATTCATCGAGTTTCTAACGTGATAAAGATTTACAAATGAATGTACAACTAATTTAATTAAAAGATTTAATGATTTCATTAAATTATACTAGGGAAATTTGAAATGAGACTTATTTTCGCAACCATGTCACGAAAAATCATTGAAATTTGTGAAAAATATCATTATTAGAAACCAAATTGTGCCATTTTATTGTAAGGTTGAAGATCAATTAACTCCTTTGTAAAGTTTAAGGACTAAGATGACACTCAGTCAATNCACGAAAAATCATTGAAATTCGTGAAAAATATCATTATTAGAAACCAAATTGTGCCATTTTATTGTAAGGTTGAAGATCAATTAACTCCTTTGTAAAGTTTGAGGACTAAGATGACACTCAGTCAATAGATCAGGTACAAGTCTTACAATTTCCCACTAAATGAATCACTTCCCAATCGTGCCATTGGCCATTGCTGGCCTTAGCCGCCATTTGCCTGACGTTTATTTCGGCTCTCACTCTATAAATGCGTGATGTGTATATATACACACCGCACCTCTTCATTCTTTAACGCAGTTTTTGATCGCTAGAGAAAGGTGAACGGCAGAGAAAGAAAAGGATTCCAAGAATAAACAAGCGGCTGAACGAGAGAAAAATAAACAAGACTAAGAACAAATCAGATATACGTGTTTATCTGAAGTACAGTTTTCTATCCAAACATTTATCATTTGTTTGAATTTCCCTTGCTTTTCCTTGAGATTTTTGGTATTTTGGACAGTCAATTCGTAGTCCACTTTTTACCACTCTATATACGCCAACCGATCTTTGCAACAGTTATTTTTTGCTAGTGGTATTGGAAACTGCTAAAAGAGTTATGAGTTAATATCGTAGTTAATTCTGCAAATTTTTGATAAATAAAATAGATTGATCTTTATACTGTTGCATACGGGAAAATTCATAATAGAAGATTCCTAATCTACAAAAGTGTTTTACTTGTTTGGTTCTTTATATCTTCACATATATATCTATAAATAGAATAGGTGTATCTTATCCTTTTGATCGGTTGTTCCTTTTTTATGTGAAGGGTTCCTTCTGAGAGTTTTGGAGGCTATAGATTTATGTCGGCAAGGTCTGATTTGGCTGTTTTGTTTGGGGCTCAATTGAAGCTCTGTTCTCGTGTTTCTTCCTCTGTTTTCTGCATGAGACAATACCTCTTCGGTGCACTCCAGCACAGTCTTAACCTTTTCTTTCCAACTGTTTCGATGAGCTTGAGGCTTAAAAGGTACCATTTCTCCCTTAAATCTTCATGGGGTTTTGAAAGTTGATATGAAATGAGAATTGATTGTGCTAATTTTTTTGTGTTCTGTGTTTGCAGGACTTGTTCAGGGGTGGAGTGTTTTGGAGGATTTCACGTAAATCGATTATCATTTTTTTTCTTCTTCATCAGAGGCCCTCTTACTTGACACCTTTAAAATTTTGATTTTCTTGAAGCAATTTACTTGATTTTCTTTGAAAAGACAATTCTGTGGTGTTGGGTGATTTAAAGCAAGATAATGATGCCGGGGCCTCGGAGATTAGGTCTAGTGAATCAAGAAACCGTAGGTAAAAAACTATGTAACCGGGTAGAACCCACTAGATCAATGAAGAAAGTCCGGATCATCTGCAGTGACCCGGATGCTACCGACTCATCAGATGATGAAAGAGTCGGGCCGATGAAGGTTAAGCATATTGTTCATGAAATTTGTTTTCCAATTGGGTACTCTTTTCCCCAGCCCGAAGCCCCTGAAACAGAAACTTCTGTTCAGGATAGCAACAATGCTGCGAAAAACCCCAAGAGGAAAAGGATTTTGGGTCTAAATGCGAGCAATTCGAGCTCCATTCCGGGGAAATTCAGAGGTGTTCGACAACGTAAGTGGGGCAAATGGGCTGCAGAAATTCGTGATCCATATAAAGGAAGAAGGATTTGGTTGGGTACGTATGATACTGCTGAAGAAGCATCGAAGGCATATGAAATGAAAAGACTAGAATTTGATGCTTTGGCCAAGGCTAATAACATCGAGTCTTCAGAGAAAAGTTCAGATTATAATAGCAGAAATAATGGTACCATGATGGTTTCCAGTCTGCTGGTTAGTAAGCATAATCAAAATCATGGTGTCATTTGTTTCTCTAATGATTCAAGTGGAACCTTGGCATCCCTTGCTTCACAGACTTCAAAGACGTCTCCATCTTCAGTTCTAGAAATGGATTATTTGACTTCAGCTTCTGCTTTCAGTTGCAAGCGTGATGATGATAAGAAGGTCCATAATGTTAATGCTTCTAAGCAGAACGAGGCTAATTGGGGATTAACAGACAAAGATGTTTCATTGCTGCTGCAATTTGTAGAAGGGATGGACTTAGATTTGGAACTTGAATCGCTACCATTGGAGTGTGATTCCGGGATACCAATTGATGATGACCTTCTCAGTGGTTTTCAAGATCTTCCAATCTGTGGGTTGGAAGATTGTGATCAACCTCCATTGCCTGATTTTGACTTCAATTTCGACTGTGGTTGGATGGATGAAGTACCAACCCTCTTGAATGGGTCACCATTCAATATGCCATTCCCGTAAGTTTGGCATCCAAGTTATAATATGAATGTGAAGAATGTTAGTTCAAGAACTTGGAAAATAAGTTCTTAAGATGCTTTGAGTGAGTATTTGTTTGTTTAAGGTGGTTTGAACTTAGAGTGTTTGTTGGTTCAGATTGGTTCTGGATCTTATTCATCCCTTTGTTTCTCTATTTTGTTCTAACATGCGAGAATTTTTATTTTTTATGTCTTGGACTTGATTGAATTTCTATGAATTGAAAGGAGAATATTTTTGGAAAAAGATACTTGTGGCCTGGCCAAGTAGGAGGGTTCAATATTTTTATGCTTGTTTGGAAGTTGTTGACTGCAAAATTTGAAATCAGCTTGTAGTGTGTGGATTTTTGTGTTCTACAAATTGAACAGCTTGATTAGTCCTATGGACTCAGTTGCTATACAGGCTCCGATGCTCAAGTTAGAATTGTATATTGTGTACGTGTACAAAGTGAGAATTCTCTCTTAATAGAAATTCATTTCATGGTGATGCTATGCAATGATGGGGTCCTTGTTATTTCATTACTATTTATCTACAACTTTAATGTCTAAGTTAGGGAATATGGATGGTACTAATCTGAAAGTCACTGAGCATTTGAGCAATCACAAGTAGTTTCGAAATAGGTAAGATTGAACCCCATCAGTAAAAATGGTAAATCAACTATGATAGAAATTCTATCCATAGAAATGTATTGAACATGTGTCGAGCTATAACTCAGCTGGGCTTATAATCCGATTTGGCGGCTAGTGACTTGGAAATCACTATGGACTGAGACATTTCAATTATTTAAGTGAGACAACATTTTCAATGATTGTTTAATTGATGTGCACACTTGGTATCACCTAAAAGACAATGATAATATGCTTATTGGGTTTAAGAGTAAACAAATTTACTTTTTGAGTAATTTTTTTTATTTTTAAGTACATTGAATAGGTTATTAGTTATCAGTAGATACGTAATTTCTTAGAAACTAGTAGTAGATAAATACTATAAATAATTATTAGCTTAGCGAAATATTCATGTTAATGCTCGTTTTCTATTTGAGATGACGAGTCCTCCAAATTTTATTAAAATATTTGACACTTTCAATTGTACTTTTTAAGTTAATTAAATGCACAATCTTTGCTGACTTTCTCTTCATTGGTCCAACTACAACGTGGTGGTTGATCCTGCTAACTTGATTTTTTCAAGAATAAAGCTGCTTGAACAGCGCCTACGTGGTCCTGTTCAAGTAGCAGCACCCATTTTTCAATGTTGTCCAAAGATTAAAGAAAACATATTTTACTTTTTTTAGTTTTTTGGTTGACTAATTACCTAACATATGTGTAATATAGGCAGGGGAGGGGACAATATTAATACTGTTTCTTGGATGCTATTTTGAAAGAACCATCCTTCGCATTTTGGTGGGCATAAGCAAAGGTTTTGGGGCTCAAAACTGTAAGGAAAATCATTCTGCAATGCAAAGAGATGTTAGTCATGCTTCCATTGTGGATTACACTTCATCAAGCCAACTGAATAACTTCTTATACTGTCTAATCTAGCATACCAAATATGCTAATAGAATATTGGTGAGAATATCGAAGATATTATCTCTTTATTGTTGGAATTTCGGCAAGTATTTGGGACAGAACCTGATAACAGAATAGGACATTTTTGAAAGATATCTGTAACTTTAAAGAAACCCCTTCTCTTGAAAACTCTTAATGCAGTCGTCAAACATTTGATCCAGTGTTCTCAAAGGAGGAAGCCCCAACTTAATAATCTTGCTGCTATCCATGCTATGTGGGTTGTTATCTCCTTCTTGGCTGCTGCACCTGCCAAAATTAAAACGAAAATATTTCACATTCAGTAAAAACTGTTACTCCGAGCATGCTTTCTCAGGGACAGTTCAGTTTGGTAATGTAAAATATTTGCTTACTTGTTTTCGTAAGGATAGGATGGATACTTGGCTTTTAGCATCTCAATTATCTCTGCCCAATGTGCCACTGAGCTCGAGCATACGAGCCTTCCTGATGCGTTGTTTTCCTCCATCGCTAAAATATGTGCAGACACAACATCATCTATGTGCACAAACCCTACAGTAGTATTTGGATATTCTCCTTTGTGGCCTAACAATAAGTATAATCAGTGCACAAATCGTCCATACAAATATAACTTAATTGCAATATCAATATATGCTTGTCGATTGAGCTAAATTCACACAAGCTTTTCATTTCAAGATCAAGAAAGAATCAACCAACATACAGCTCATCTGCCTTTTGTTTTTCAAAATCTCATTCTTAGTGATAAACTTGTTCAACGGACAATAATATGTAGCAATCTATGGCACGAGAATAAATGTTTAAACCTGTAATGACAGCCAATATCAGTAGAAGTGTACTGGTTGGTTGAGGTGCAAGCAGAGGACCAACAACAAATGAAGGGTTCACCACCACTAGATCAATCCCACTTTTCTCTGCCACTTTCCAAGCTTCTTGTTCTGCTATAGTTTTTGCATAAGCATACCACAGCTACAAAGCAAGAATTTCTTGATGTTTTAGCAACCAATTCACATGCAATGAATAAATCATTATTTGAAATATAACAGAGCTAGAAACATGTTACATTGTAGTCTTTACAGTAATTTGGATCACTCCAATGAGATTCATTAAGCGGGCAAACTTGTTGGACATCATATCGGTATCTTATTGAAGAGCAGGAAGAAGTTAGTACAACCCTTTTCAAATTGGTTGCTTTCTTGCAGGAGTTTAGCACATTCACGGTTCCCTTTATGCATGGATCAATCAGATTTTCCTGCAAGATATACAAAGGTCACAATTCTATAAGCAAGTTTGGATACATGACTCTCATACTCGCCAAGTAGTACAATTCATTTGTCCATCTTCAAACAAAGGTTGGACTGAGATTGATGCAGACATTTAAATTCTGCCATTCTTTAACTTAATCTTGGACAGAGCAAGCAGCATGCATATTATATAGTTCTGACAGGAAACTCTAGGGGTTAAATTGGTCTTCTTCAATTGATCTCGAATTGATTATATTTCATTTATGCAATACTGATTTGTTGCTATTAGGGAATTCATGCCAAGTAATTCTTTTCGAATGAATTGATGTTACTAGTTTAGGTAACATTTAGACTAGTTGAGTCTCATTCATATCCTGTTCTACACCATTCAGCATCTTTGATTATCATAACAGGAGCCAACTGAAATTTTAATAGGATCATTGTGCTCTTAAGCTTTAAACGGTTCCATACAAATGTAATCTCGTAAAACTTCCATTTTCTCTTAACTATTAGGAAAGATTGAGTTTCTTGAAGTCACTTGCCTGGATATTATTATCGTAGGGAACGAGCACTGGAGAAGCAGTATGGAATACTCCATCCACTCCGTCTACGGCTTCGTCAAAGCTTCCCTCCAACAGCAAGTCAGCTTTCATAATCTTGAGTCTATCCTTGGCTCCATTCAGCTCCCATAGAAAGCCAACCTTTTCTACATTTTCTGTTATAAGAGAAAACATGAGTAGCAGAGCTGCAATCCCGATTTACTTATTGCATAAATCATCCATCTAAAAGGTTAAGCTATGAAGTACAGAAACCTGGACAAATTTGTTTTTTCATAAAAACCTCATACATGGGATTTTCACAAAGTTGACAAGGCGAGACTCAAACTTAGAATCCTTACCTGTTTCGATACTGTATCGAATAATTACCTCAATTAAAACCTTAAATTGTTAGACATTATAAAACTCTTACTATCATTGTCACCACAGTTAAATTGTACGTTAGTGTAAGTTATCAAACCAACTATTCTTAAAAACTGTTAATAGACAAGAGTAGCACGTGTAAATCTACAACATGAAGGCCGTTAAATCAATCGGTCATCGCCTGTAAGTACTTCGATTAAGAAAGTGAATACATCTGAGGGCTCTTGAAGACAAAATTGAAGTAAATAAATAGGCTTAGCTTAAACAAAATTGAAACACTGTTCCATAATCTCCCTTAGCAGCTGTTTATCTTAGAGCTCAATAAAATCTTAGTGATTCAAGTGTAAAATGAAATTATGCAGCAAAAAATGAGATTTTGGATGGTAAAATTGAAAATTTACCGGGATCTCTTACTGTGGTCCTTACTCTGTGACCCGTTTCCAGAAGGGACTTAACCAGATAAGCTGCTATAAACCCTGTGCCCCCAGTTACACAGTATTCCGGCATTTTCTCCCTATCTTCTTTCTCTATAAATCATTTTTGCAAGGTTTATACACCTATATATACACACATATATCTGTAGATACCGAGCAAATCATTATTTGGAAAAAGGGAGAAAATTAGGTCATGTGTTATGTCTTTCACCTTTATGTCAATTTCGTTGATTTTTGAAGTTGAAAAATGTGGGCAGCGTCATGTTCAATGCATTGTAGGTTATTTTAGTGGTAATGCTTTTTAGTGTGAGGGATTCATGTGAATATAATGCTTCCTTCTTAAAAATGATATACAAGTTGCAGTTTCAAAAATTATAGGTCTATCTGCAATTTTTTTTTTTTTTTTTTTAAAGAATGTGGTTAAAAATGAGTTTTTGAAAAATAAATTTTAAAAAATCTTTATGAAATAGGGGCATTGTCTCGTATAGAGTGTCTGATTAATAATTTTATGGGGATAATTAGGCCCATCACTAAATAATTAGAATAATACACTTAGAACTTAATTATATCTCTAATTACAGTGTTAATTAGGCTGTGCCCAAATTCATCCTTCTCTCCATTCTAATTTTTTTCTTCTTAAAAATTTTATATTTAAAATACTTTCGTTTGATTCTGTATTTTACACTACAGTTATCCATTTTAAGCGATTCAAAAATCTCTTAGAAGCTTGCAACGCGATCATAATAAGCCCTTGTTTGACCCCCATTATAATGAGCTTTTTGGAGATAATGTATTTTGGAATAGTAATTTTTGAGAGAATGTGTGGTTAACAAAAGAATTTTTTTGATTTACGTGTAATATTATTTTATTAGAGAATGTGTGGTTAAAAAGAGAAGAAGGAAAAATGTATTAAAGTTTTAATGGGGGCAAACAAGGGCTAAATATGTTATGGATGATGTTTAAAAATAGAAAATGATCGTCCATAAATTACTAAACGTAAATATCAATGTAAAATTTTATGAAGTTTAAATCATGATTATTAAGTTCATTTCTTGTGGCTATTTTTGACTTATAATTATGAACCAATCATTTATCAATTTTAAATTCGAAAGATGTATTTCAAGATTTGTCGTTAATACTTCGATAAGATAACAAAAACCTTATCCAAAGAACAAAGAAACATAGTCCTTAAATAAGTCATTTTGTCACCCCTTTTTTTTTTTTTGAATTTCTGTCTTTTTTTATTGTTTGCCACTTTATTTTATTTTCTATTACTTTATTTTTTTTTTTTGAAATCGTCACTTTTTTTTTTAGTGTATGTTACTTTTTTGAATTTTTATCATTTTTTTTGAGTGTTTTTCATTTTTTTTTTTAAATTCTATCATTTTTTTTATTGTTTGTCATTTTTTTTAATTTTGTATCATTTTTTTTTAATTTGTGTCACTTTTTTAAGAGCACGTTATTTTTTTTGAATTTCTATCACTTTTTTAGTACTTGTCACTTGTTTTGAATTTATATCACCTTTTTGAGTCTGTCACATTTTTTTTTTAATTTATTCATTTTTTTATTACTTTTTTGAGTGTTATAAACTTTTTTAAATGTAAGTTATAGTTAAAAATAAGTAATCGTGCAACAACAAAAGTTATAAATAAGTTATTTATTTAATTTACTTTCAAAATAATTAAAATTTTGCTTGTAAATATTAAAATACCAACACATCTAAACACGTCCTTAAAAAAACATCAAATAATTTATTGGGCGACAGTGTCAAAGTTGCAATAATATTAGAGTTTGTTTGGTAGAGATTAAAATTGAAAAATTAGCTGTTATTGTTGACTTTTATTAGACGAGTGAGACCCAATAACGGCTATATTTTCAATTTTAATTGGATTAAAATCCCTCCCAAACAAGCTCTAACATCTTGCATGGACAAAAAATGACCTTATTTTTTACTTCAAAATAACTTTTAGCGTGATTTTTCTTAAATGCCCCCAATTTTATGGGTATTTATGTAATTACCCCTAATTTTATCAAGGACATTTTTGAGACTCGTTAAAATTACATTATAATGAGATGGTGCATTTTACAACAGCGACTTCCATAATTAAAAAAAATCCCATTTACTGTTCACGTGTCAGTGCATTTATATAGGAAAACAAGCCATTAAAAATCATTTTTCCAAAGCACCCCACTCCTCAATAATCTATTTACCGAAATACCCCTTTCCATTACTAAAATGCATTTCACTTTTCTTGGCTTGAAAATTCAAGGGTAATTTCTGAATATGGAAATTTTATTCTACAACCACACATTCCAAAGTCAAAATTCTTGGTTAAAAAATTTGTGGGCCCTACACTAATTAGTGCGGACTGTAAAATTTACAGTCCATTAATGACTGTGCAAGTGGTTTTTTTGTTAAAAATAAAGTTCACCTCCTCCAACAGCGAAGGACATGGGGTCCCACGGTGGTAGAAATTTTTTTGATGCATTCTCATTATAATGGGAATCAAACCGGATGTAAACAAGGCTCGTAGGCTCAAAACCTTTTTCAGAATTTAGACTATAAAAGTCAATAAATATCTTAGTGTATTATTTGCCTGTTAAAAAAATTGCTTCTCTGTTTAAATTAAAAAGTGTTCAATTACTAAAATCTCTCAAATTTTACAATTTTTTATATGCAAGATGCCTAAATTCAAATCAAAACTAGTCGTCTTAAATAAAAATAGACTGATTTCTTATCTCATCGTCATCAATACAAACATTTGTATCTTGTCTTATGGTAAGCAAGATTAAGTGCTTGTTTGATAAAAATAAAAATAAAAAAATTTAGAAATGATTTTTTTCAAAAGTGCTTTTTTTAAAAAAAATAAAATAAAATACGAGGCTAAAAAATAATAAAATATTATATCTCATCACAACAAGAGAACTAATCATTTCACCCAGCATCGGCTCAAATTTGAGTACCACTACAACACACTCCATCGCTTTGCCAATCACAAGAAACGGAATGCCATAACATTGTCGCTTCTCCAACTACGGTCACGTGATATTGAACACCAATCACTTCACTACCTCAGGAAAAGTTGAACTTCAGAGGCAAATTCGTAAGACATCTCTTTTAATATATCATTTGTATCAATTTTTTTTTTTTTACCAAAGTTCACGTCTTATATGAAGACTAGTCAGGCGCACGTGCACTATCAGCGTAGTTGGCTACTTAATAACGTGGTTGTAAAAGAAAAAAATCAAAATAATTCACTTCATAGAAGATGTTTGTCTACCAGCACTATATGACGTAGGACGATTCTTCTGAAAAATATTGAATTCCTTCAATATC
>CAIGRT010226271.1:0-12715 GCA_903798405.1 Fraxinus platypoda | reverse complement strand
TGGACAAGTTTCGGGACCCACGAACTAGTGTAATTAGTGTTTGAGGCACCATACATGTTGGGGTGTAGATCGATTTGCTGACCTTGTGGAAGAGTTGTGAGATCCTCCTGATGATTAGGAGCGATATGGGGGTTTTCTAGTGGTGGATGGTTCTGGGGAGCAAGATCATGAGCACTAGTTGAGTTTTTGGGGCCAAAAGCATGACATCCTCATCATGTGTTCACCATGACTTTTAGTAGCAGATTCCACTAAGGACGCCAATGATGTTATAAAAATCATACCCTGGGATGCTTGAACTCAAATGGGAAAATATGAGGAAGGATCACGAATGAGACCTTCAAACAACCGGCAAAATGGATAGGAAAGTTGTTACCCTTTTGATACTTGAATCAGAAAGCTATTGAGAGAATATGAGCTTAAGACTATAAATTGAATAATGAAAAACGTACCTTAACAATGAACAAGTGCCAGGTATATATAGGAATTGGTACGTGTAATCCCGTAAGACTTTAAAAACATGTAGAACAATATAATATAATGACTGGATAGGATTGAACTCCTTGTGATCTTAGAACTTTGACCATGAGGACACATGTTGCGCAATGGAGTAGGACTCTTGATACGATAAGGGCGTTGATCCCAAGGTTGCAGAGAGATCGGGGACCCCGCCGACAATGTGGCTAGCTAGGCAGATGACAAAGTCCGGGAAGTTTAGCTTGGGGCGAGCAAGCCTAATTCAAGGATATGCGTCAGTGACAACATGTGAATATGATTGCTCAAGTAGGTGTGGGCAAATGGGGCACTATGTGATAAAAGTGCACAACAAACATTATTTTTTATTAGGGAAGATAGATAAGGAAGGCACGGCACGAGCATATTCAGTTTGGGGAAGTGACGAGAGCTGGTGTTTGACTTTGATACACATGATTACGCATTCTTCGTTGAGGTTGGGTCTTCTGTTTCTTCACTCCCGCTTCCTCCCTATTCAAGCATGGGAGTTAAATCATATTATCTAAGACTAATGACTGATTTTTAATTTTTAATTTTTAATCCTAATCCATTTTTCTCCAACACTTTTTGGTGATCATCTTAGAAGATTGTCTTAATACAAGGATTAAATAAAAAAGAAAAAGATGATTAAATGGTAAAGGCACGGGGATCTCTTGACTGCTTGTTTGGGAAGGATTAAAATCCAATTAAAATTGAAAATATGGCCGTTATTGGGTCCCACCCATCTAATAAAAGTCAACTCCAACGGCTATATTTTCAATTTTAATCTGATTTTAATCTCTCCCAAACAAACTCTAATTATAGAGCCAATATTGGGCCATACATATTGGGCCTGACTTGTTTTTGTCCAGCCCACAGGGCTTATTCCCCAAAAGTTGCGGCAGTTTCAATAGAGGAATACGCATGAAAGTCAAAAAAATATTATTTGTGGTGAGTTAATATTTAATTTGAGATCACAAAAGCTTATGACTTGATCGTAAAATTTCTCTTTCCAATAAAATTTAAAAGAGAATTGTGATTTTCTCTTTCCAATAAAATGTAAAAGAGAATATTGTATTCTTTATTTTCAGTCATGGTATATTTTTTTATGGATTAATCTATTTGTAGAATTATGGATGGCAATGTAGTTAACAATGTATGAGTCATCAAAAAACCGTTGGTTGCAAGAACTAGTTGTTTTTCAAGTTGTCCAATGACAATTTGCCATGTGGCATGTGTCAACAAAATTGTCATTCATGATTGTACACCAAACATGACTGACTGTTTTTTATTTCTCACATGTTTTTTTTAATAGTGCTATATAGTATCAGTGGTGTTAGAGCACCAACCTGTGTGAAAATATGCAATATGTTCAATTAAAAGTGAATTTATGTGATTAATTTAATGAAACATGTAATTTAATGTCAATGGTGCTGCCACCTAAAATATAATTGCTTTGTTGGGAACGTGCATTTTTTGGTGATTTATTTATTATTTCAAGTACAATTGAATGATGGATAGTTCATATTTGTGATAACAATGCACATTAATTTTTCCTATAAAGTTTCTAATAATTTTTCCTAAACATTTCCTTAAATTGTTTGTTTTAAATGGATTAAACTACGTTGCGTATACACCTTGATTGACATCCCCCATGTGTCAAAAATTTTGCAGTTGATTGGAAAATGTGTTGTCAAAATCTACCAACTCATATGGGTGTAAATCATTATATCAACATTTATGTCTATGTAGCATGGTTATAATCTTTTTTAGTATAATAACAGAAAATAACTGGTAAATTTTGCATTGAAGCACTAAATTGATGAATGGGGAACAATAACTAAACACTAAATGATAGATACACAATACAATGGCATTTCTATATATGCAAGAATAAAGTTACAAAGCCTAATATACGAATCTGAGATGCATACGTAACTATTGTTGGGCTTGAACACTCAATCCTTTATAAGCTCGTTAATTATTCTGTATCTAATTGATGTGAAACTTTGTTCATACTTTTTCAGCACTTATAAGTCCATCGAATCTTCACTTACTTTTTAAGAAAGTACTTTTACATAATCATAGTCAATATTACTACAACATCATGGCAATAAACATATGTGAGCAAAAAAAAAAAAAACAGAACAATTGCAATTTACATAATATCTAAAATTAAACTTAAAATCCAAGCTCCTACTTCTTACTAGTCCATAATTGAAGACAAATCACTTAAACCCATTCATCTTCGGTGCAAGAGCATTCAATCGATGAGCTATCACACTCTTCCAAGGATGATTGCTTGTGAGCAAACCTCTTACTTGTCTTTGCATCCTACCTTATTTATCAATAAACGATCATTTAAGGACCTTAAATCGATCATTTATCTCTATTGTCTCATTAACCGATCTTGACCTACGTCATTTTGAAATAGTGTCTAGTATATAGAGTTTGTCTATTTGTATCCACTCGTATTTAAATAGTTCTTACATGTTATTAGTCCACAACAACAACATTGTCGACTATTAGTAACCCACGTTTTCATCCTGAGTGTGCATTTAATGTAGCGTGCAGATGGTTTTGAGCCATTAATTTCCTACCTACTAAAACTTACATCGCTTTAGGACAAGTCATTTAATTTTCGTACGTTATTTCGAGAGAATTCATGAATTATGTTGTCAAGGACAATTATGTCACTCGATACCACTTTTTCCAACCTTTCATAAAATTGCTTTTCCATTCCAAAAAATCCTCCCAAATACGCACTTATTAAAGGAAAATCAACCACAAGGCACTTTTAAAGTAAGAAAATTAATCTTCTCCACTAATTTTTACTTGTAATAGAAATCCTTAATTTTTGCTCATTTCGTCACATTCTTATCCTTAAGATTCAATTAACTAGCACATCGTGTCTCTAGCGACGGTTTCTATCCAAATATTCAATTATCGTGGAGAAAATATTGTTTTAACTTTTAACTTTTTTATTTATCTTGCTTACATAGAAATATAAGGGACAAATAAGTATTTATTATTTCCCACAACAAATTTTTTGACGTTGTCAAGGACAACTTGTGCTAATTAATAGAAGTTGATGATAAAAATGCGACTAAAAAGAGTTGATGACATAATGCAAAGTTAAGAGACTTTTGCAGCTAAAATATGATATAATATATAATATATTAAGGGTGGATATATTGCCACCACATTTTTTGCTCGTTACACCACATTATAGATACACCTCGATTAAAACATATTATTGATAAACACGCTACAAGTATTTTACGAATATAATCCTAATTAAGTTAAGAAAGAAATATATAGTACACCTCATTCATACCCTCTCTCATTTCTTCTCTTCCACCATTCTTATTTTTCATCCACAACTTTAAGCGCCCTATCACATGTGTATGCAAATCTACTTATGCTATACAAGTTAAGAAAGACACCCGTATGATTTTTTCTAATTTCTTTGTAGGATTCAATGGGAAACAGCCATTAGTGGTGAGAAAAGGGAAGGAATTACATTCCTTGAAATTTACTTATTTCTATACATTGATTTTTCTTTGATTTTACTCTTTAATTGTTGCTATTTTTTTATTTTTTTTTTAACCTGTGGTCCAACAATGGCAATAGGATGTTGAGGAAAAAGAAATAAAAAATTAGGTTTATGTTTGTGGTGGACCAATAATTCATTTTATTAAAAAGTATATTAAAAACCTAATTATGTAATTTTGCTTGAGACTATTTAAAATTTTAAATACATAAGAAAAATATTTAAAATTGTGGTGCTCTTAATGAAATTCGTAGTTGTAATATAATTAATCATATATTAAATATAGAATCATTTTTTGGACGATTATAGCCCTACTATAATTTAATTATTTCAATAATACCCTATTTTTTGTTTTCAATATGTATTTAATTTATCTAATCATTTAGTAACCATCAATATACATATAAATTTGACAGATTCATTTCACTTGTGTACTTTCATTAATGTATGAATTCTCAATTAATTAACATTCATATTCGTTTAATAATATTCATCTTCATTTATGTATTTTAGTGTTATTAATTCTAATTATAATTTAATTAGAATTTCATATTCAAGAATGAGTTTCATTATTCATGTCCATGTATACTAATTAACATCCATTTTTACTTAATTAAAATTTTAATGAAAGATTTAACATTTGTTGTCACGTATATATTACTAGATATTAATTCTAAATTATTTAAGATTCACGCGTATTCAAATATTGCTCTTACAACATTTATAAAGTATTTTATAATAACGTGCAACGTTGATTGGTATATAAAAAGTGTGATGTGAATATAATTATGCTGCTTCATAATGTATTATCTTTTTATAAATATATAATTCTCTCTTCAAAAGTATTCCTAAATCCTCCCTCTTGCCTTTTACATGAAATTCGAATCATATAGGTATTCTCGACAAAATAGACAGAGTTGATGAAATTTTCTAATTACTATTTAGACATTCGTTCTCTTCATATTTGTATAAATTTGAAATATCTATATATTCTTATCAAATTACGCAAGGTTTATAGAGTTTGTGTGACGCTTCAAATTTATATTTGATTTTTATGCATATAAATAATACAAAAATTTAATGAGAATAGATATAAAATGTTACTCAATTGGAGAGATTAAGATAGTTGAGAATTAACATTATAAAACATATTTCACTATTCTCAAAAGCCGACTAAATCCCTTTGAATTTGTCATAACCTTTTTTCTAGATTTCTTTATTGATAGACTCATTGAATCATGATCAGATACTCAGTACACAATGATCTCGACGTCTCGTCATTTGAGAGTATACATCAACAACCTATATATGCATTATCACACTTATAGTGCACTCAATACACAATAATCTCGATATCTCGTCATCTGAGAGTATACATCAACCTTCTATATATGCATTATCGCACTTGTAGTGCAAAACTATATGAGCAAGTACTCATTAAGTAATGATCATGCATGAATATGTGCATGAGTTCATATAATTTCTTTCATTATTTGAATTCATGTATTTCTCTAACTTTTCTTGTTATCAGATTCTCCGTTTATTTGTCTATTATCTCTTTGGGCTTGAATCTCAATACTCTGACTTGTTTAGGCATATCTCGCGATTTACCTCCTCCACAATGCTCTAGGGGAGGGGCGCGGTTCAACCTTTTTTTTAAAATATCGATCAGGCCAATTAACTAGTGCTATGCCCAGTGTTTACATGGGTCCATTCTAGCTGCTACAACAACTGAAGATTCTATAGGATGCCAGTTCTAAATTTCTAATTGCTACAATAACTCCATAGGCATATAAATCATAAAGTAGGTCTGCTCACCATGTCGCTTTCAGTTCTCGAGGCATCAGAAACAACGTTAATGATTTTATTGAAAATTCTCATTGGGGATGAAAACACAGTCTAATCTACGTGACGTTAATGTGACATTAAATGATATGTGAAATTAAATAAGTCATTCTAATTGTACTGCACAACTGATTCTGATGACATTAATTCTGTATTAATAAATTTGCATTGAATTAAGACAACTCCTTGATAAGATACACTTCAAAGGAAACTAACCATTTTATTTCAAAATCATTATTTCTAAACTATTTAATCTTCATACTTATTTTTAACCACACATTTATGTAATAAAATATTTTGTACGTAAATTCAATTTTTTTCCTATTTTCTAATCACATATTTTTCAAAAAATCACTATTCAAAACTATATTTTCTAAAAATAATGGTCACCAAAGAGGGGCCAAATCTTTGTATATTTTGGAAAGGCTTTAATTAATTCAATCACCACTGAATATACGAGAATATACAAATAAAATTTTAGTTTTTCTTTATTTTTTTTATTTTGACTTTTTTAATGAAAACTGTCTGACGTCGAAAATCATTAGACCCTTGCTGTTAATAGATCTTTAACCAAGTCCTTGTCTACACATACGTTAGTCGTTACCTTCACACTTGGACAAAAATCATTAGCACTAAGATCTTCAAGTCAAGAAAAAATGAAGGCGATCATTGGTACTCTGATGGCACGTCAATTACCGGTACGTGAAAGTGTATGGGGGAATTGGGTGTGAGAGAGGGAAACAAGCAGAAATATGGCCAGACTTTGAGAAGAAATAAAGCGTACATTTATCCTAGGATTAAACCATTTGTACATTGTTTTTGTACATGGAGTTTGACATGCCATTGTTAATTCAAAAGTGTTTGGGCGGGAAAGTGTGTTTTATTTTCAAACTGGTCAATCATGCTGCGACACGTATTAGTTTAGGATTAAACCATTTGTACATTGTTTTTGAACATGGAGTTTGACATGCCTTTGTTAATTCAAAAGTGTTTGGGCGGGAAAGTGTGTTTTATTTTCAAACTGGTCAATCCTGCTGCGACACGTGAAAAAGTGTAAAACTTGATGTCAAACTCCATGTACTTGTAGCATGGTTGTTTATCCTAATGTACTGCTCCACAAGAATTATTTTCCTATGAAATGCAAACACGCGGTAAAGATAATGGAATGTTTTCTTCCTAAGTATGTTTCATTGTGCAATTAAGTTTCCTTGCAGAGGTTTGGTCATAATAAATTCTCCTTGATTCCAAGGATTGCGTGCAGATTTTCAGGATCACACAAGGTAGTTTCCTTATCAAAGACTTTCTATCTTAGTTGCTTAGATGTAAATGCAGATGCATGCTTCGTCGAAGAAAATGTTTGTCCATTAACGATGGTGCGTGTGTTAAGGGATAAAAATTCCACGTCAAATAAAGATAAAAACATAGACCAACTTATAAAGCATTGGACTACTCATCTTAAAAAGATTGAAATTTTAATATGGAACCGCAAGTCTTGAAAGCGTGAAGACCAGAGAGGCGATAATAGTGACAAAGGAGAAGGTAGATGTGTCATACATTTGCTTATCGTGACCGCAAACATGTATATTTACCACGCGTTTCTTGCTGAAATGGCACATGGCCTTTGCTGCAACGTATGTGCCTACGTGTGGCCTTTGCCAGATCCGAGGTGTAACAAAAAAATCGTTGAACATCACACGAGTTCACATCCTTGTCACAGCTTATGTATGAAAAATTCCGGCTATGCGGATGTGTGTGTGTGTGTGTGTGAAGGAGAGTCTTAAAGATATGATACGGGCATAGGGAAAATTCCTTGATTTTCTTATGGTTTATATTTTTCACCGATCTTATTGATTTTGACCGAATAGATCGGTCCAATCACATTTCAGGTATGGACAACCAAGGACAGTATTGATGGTTCAATTTTCAATAAATAATCACCTAACATATATTTTTTCTATTTGATACTTTAGTAGTCATCACGAGAATGCTATTAAACAAATCACAAGTTAATCACGAAATAAAAGAAAGCTTCTAAATATGAAAACTAACTATAAGTAGTTACTGAGTTTCTAAAGATTGGTGACTTTTTACTTTTTTTTTTCTCTGTATGAGAGTTAGAATTAATTCTCGTTTATCTACTTCTATCAATATCGAGAAGAAGAAGCTTATGTAGTCAGCTACCAAATTTGTATTGTACATTTATTTTTTGACATTTTCACTCTTATTTCCACATTTTATTGCGCAAAAGGTCATTTTCATCTATTTTCTCAATTAAAAATTGTGAAATTACAATTATAGTCCTAATTTTTTTTTAAAAAAAAGTACAAATGAGTCCCCAAATAAATTATTAAAAGGGTAATTAGCACATAATGTTTCTACATTTCTCTATTATTGCGAAAAAGTCCATATCTTTTTTTGTTTAGATTTTCACCCTTAATTACACATTTGATTGCGCAAACCATCATTTCTATCAATTTTCATCCAATTTCTCAATAAAGAACTGTGAAATGATGAATATACACTCATATTTAAATAAAAAAGCTAAAAAATTAATTCAAAAATTCAAAAAATTAAAGAAATTAAAAAGGGAAAAAGAATCCCAAATAAATTATTAAAAAAATAGAAATTAACAAAAAATAATTTTCTTTAATTTTTTTTTAAAAATATGACAGTATATTCATCATTTCACGGCTCTTTGTTGAGAAATTGAATGAAACTGAATAGAAATGATAGTTTACGCAATCAAATGTGTAATTAAGGGTGAAAATCTCAAAAAAATCAAAAGTAGGAACGTTTTCCGCTATAATAGTGAAATGTATGGATATTATGTGTTAATATCCTTTTTAATTATTTATTTGGGGATTCATTTGCACATTTTTTAAAAAATTGATACTATAGTTTCAATTATTTTTTTATTTTTATTTAAAGAGAAACGTATATTCGTTATTTCACAATTTTTAATTTAGAAAATAGATGAAAATGACATTTTGCGCAATGGAGGGTAAAAATGACAACAAAAAGAAAGGTGAGGATATAGTCCATAAATTTGGTTGTCCATGTCCTACCTAGTGACTGTTGGACGAGGAATAACTAATAAGTGCTGTGTTAAATAGAGATGGCTTGGTAATGTTCCTAAAAGGGAATTTATTAAACCTTTCTCGTGTCAAAGACTAAGAAGACAAATAATCCCTCCTAAAATACTTTGCTCCCCGCTTACTAATTAAACCTTTTTTTATAAAAACATATAGCCCCCACATTTTAAGTACATTTTCCAGAAGTTTGCATATGCACAAGGAGTAAATGATTTGTTCCTTTGTACAACTCGTTTTTCACTTTTATTTTCCATTCTATAGATCTGCTCAAGACTCTAAACGTTAAAACGTAATTTTATTAAGAGGAGTAAAGCAATATCTTACATGATGATCAATAATTTCATATTTAGCCGATGTTTGATTTTACTATAACGTGCCTTCACAAAATGGTGGCTCGTATACTAGATTGTTCTTTTCTACTTCAGACTGATCAAATTGCTCCCTTGCACTTGTCGGGCTCTAATATTATTTTAAATTTTCATTTGGATAGATCAAATTTGTTAAGATGAGTAGCCAAAAAATTTACACGTTGATTAACATTCATGTATAATCGATGATAAATTTTATTTAAAATTACTTAAAAATAACTTTTACTCGTTTTTACTTCTCCAAACATGCAAATATTAGTACTGTTACATGTTTTGTGGGACATAGCTGTGTACACTTTTATTGAAAATGACTAGTTTCTGTGTCCTATTTGCAACTGCAAATGGAATGGAGTAATGGTATTTTGCCTATTGAGGTTGCAATTTCAATTTAGGTGTCGCTAATATGAAATTAAATGACCTTTTATTTAACATATTATCTAACGCCACCTATATTGTGGTTGCAATCCCCAATCGAGTTACATAACATTATTCAATGGAAAGAGTAAAGCAAACGTAAGGTTATGTTCGGGAATAATGTATTTAGCTCCACTATGGTTACAACTCCGTATAGATGACGTTAATATGACATTAAATGATATGTGAAATTAAATAAGTCATTTAATTCCACGTGTATACTTTTATAAAAGTAAACTCCAAAAGCATTAACTCCAAAGGGCAAACGTAGCAGCAGAGGTAGTTGCCTTTCATAAAAGCAGTTATCAATTTTGTACCACTTAGATTGCGACCGCCCTATTCTGTCCTATCTCTCCTAGTCTCCAAGTAATCGAAGGAATTGTGGTTAATTGACCGACAACGTAAGTCACTTTTTATCTAATGACTCCAATTTAATTTTAATTAGTGATTGCTTGTAATGGGTCTTTACATAATAAAGTAATATTGTCCTTCTAAGATTTAGACCGCCAAACTCTACTATAAAAAAGGCTTACACTTACCCATCCGAGGTGGTCGAATTGGTGGAGTAGGTGAACGCGAAGATCAAATGTCACGAATTCGAATCCCCTATCAACACTTCATCGGTCGAGCCCGTCGCACCTGGCTTGCATAGTGCGATTTACCTCTCCTGTGTGGTTTGCAGACTATTGCACATGGAGCGAGGTTTACCTAGTGCGCACTCACAGTGGTCTGGCCTCCGCCCCTTCGGGGTGGTCGGGGCTCCGCTGGTTGGTAGCGGCTGCGGATTCCTACGTCAACAAAAAAAAAGGCTTACACTTGTTCATATCATATTAAATGACATTGAATTAAAAGTTTAAAATGTTAGAAAAACAATTATTTATCTAAATTTTATGTTAATAGACAAAAATATAAAGTATTTTGAAAAAGTTAGGCCCTGAACTTTCCAACCTTTCACGTGGTATACTTAAGGGTCTAAAACCCTTATAAGTGTGCTACAGGTCCTCAACTTAGATATTAAAATGCAAGCAAATTTCAGATGAATTGGATAGAAATGTTAGGTGGTTTAATGATTTTACCCTCTAACTTTGAATAAGTGAAAGTCATTTACGATTCTAAAATCTACGTCAACAATTCATAACCCAAATTTATAAAATTAAGCTACTATTTGGTTTATCCAAAATTAGATTTTTTAATAGATTTTGATAAATTTTAATGAAATATTTACTTAAAAAGTTCTGGATTATATAAAATATATGATTGAAAATGAATACAAAGAAAAATGAGTTTAGAAAAGACTAAATATATATAATCACATCACGATTTTTAATAACTAGACTACGTTTTAATCATATGAAATGTTCATAATCTTTAATTATCACATTTATGTCTTAAACTTTTTTTTATCACACTATTATTGTCAAATTAACATAAACCGCTCGTGATTATGGTTTCTCTGCAATAGTTTCTTTAAGATGGAGTGAAAAAAAAAACTCGTTTGTCAATTATATTTATAATAAGCAAAACATATATACAATAATACAAAAATACGATTAAATATTTGATCCTTATTTTAAAGTACGCTAAGAATATTTTTGGATGAAAATCATGATTAAGGACAAGAATTTTGACCAATGAAATGTTAAAAATATGAATGTGATGAAGAAAAAAGTTAAAGATATAAGTGTAATAATGAATAAAGGTTAATGATTTTAGCTCATATTTGGTGGGGGTTAAAATTAGGGTGCGTTTGATTACCAATATTTTTCATAAAAAATGTGTTTTTTTCATCCAATTTTCTATTTTTGTGTTGTTTGATTGATAATTTTTTCCACATTAATTTTTTTTTCTAATTTTTTAGGTAATTTACTTTCCCCTTTTCTATCTCGTATTCATTCATCTACCCACCAATAACAAATTGACAAGTATAATATTTTCTAGGTTGAAAACTAAATCAATCAAATATATTTAATTAATAATTCTTGTACAAATAAGTTAATTGAATTGTCTAAAATTTATTTTCTTCTCATGCAAATTTAATGCTCGCAATCGAACGTACTCTTAGATTTTTAGTAAATTTTGATAGAAGTTAATGAAATATATGGTTGAAAAGCTGTGAAATTAATAAAATATGTGGTTAAAATTANATTTTCTAGGTTGAAAACTAAATCAATCAAATATATTTAATTAATAATTCCTGTACAAATAAGTTAATTGAATTGTCTAAAATTTATTTTCTTCTCATGCAAATTTAATGCTCGCAATCGAATGTACTCTTAGATTTTTAGTGAATTTTGATAAAAGTTAATGAAATATATGGTTGAAAAGCTGTGAAATTAATAAAATATGTGGTTAAAATTAATTGTTGACTTTGATTAAAATTAAAATTTGAACATAACTAACCTTTAGAAAATTGGGGCTAATTAAATAAATTAGAATCTAAAAATAAGTACACGTCTTCTAAAAAAATTATGTCCAACGAAAAGAAGAGGGATAATCAACGTGGGAGATGGAGGCGCCGTGAGGAGGCGGTCGACGGTGGACAAGCCACGACTGTTACATAATTTTATAGCCTCCGTGGCATAATCGGTCTCCACAAACACTTGACAATCTCTCACTTATATTTCTTTTTCTGTCTCTATAAATAACAACATTTGCTACATGCATGCAGTGTTTAAGTCAAACTGTAGTAGGTACGCTTTCTACTTTTCTTGTCTTTATTACTACACCATCATAGATAGAAAATGGGAAGAGCCCCCTGCTGTGAAAAAGTGGGTTTGAAGAGGGGAAGATGGACAGCAGAAGAAGATCAAATCCTCGCCAATTACATTCAAGCCAATGGAGAAGGCTCTTGGAGGTCTTTACCCAAGAATGCAGGTTCAAACCTCTCTCTCTCTCTCTCTCTCTCTCTCTCTCTCTCTCTCTCTCTCTTCATATCACCCATTAATGCTAATTAC
>CAIGRT010226254.1:0-13268 GCA_903798405.1 Fraxinus platypoda | reverse complement strand
TATTCCCATTGCAATTCTTGGAAAAAGTATCCTATCTCCATTAAAACAATAAGCCCCGTTTGAGGCTTCCTCTCTCTCTCTCTCTCTCTCTCTCTCTTTTTTTCGGAATATTAATTTTTTTTTTAAGAATATGTAATTAAAAAATTTAAAAAAATTTGCATATAAAATTATTTTATAAGAGAATGAGTTTTGAAAAAAAAAAAAAAAAATTGAGGCTCAATCCACTTTTGAGTTTTCTAGCCGCCTCTCGCTGTTGCAAACCGGTAAATTTTATTCCTGTGCATATTGGTCTCTTATTTCAATATTTTGTTCAACCAAAGTCTTTAACCTTTGCAATTTAGGTCATTCAACTTTCAAATTTTTTTTGTAAAGTTAAGTATATCATTCATAAAAGTACTCTGAAATATCAATTTTGATGGCCAACAAACACCCCAAACTTAATTCATATGTTGTCAATCAATATAGCACCATAAAAACTCAGAAAATAGAAATTAAATAAAAAAGAGGAATTTTAGACTCGTCAAATAAATGTCGGATGATGGAGTTTTGACCTTGAAAATTGTAGAATCTTTTCATTTTTCCTTTTTCCTCTTTTAAAGGATCTCTCATTTTAGGTGCCAATTTTTCTTATAATTAAGATCGTAAACAACATTAAAAATAATCAATAAGAAACTAGAATCAAGATTACAATTAAATCAAAATTCAAATGCAACATGCTACGAAACATTCATTTAATTTATCAAAATCTCAGTCGAGGACACTTAGCCCCTATTTTATTCTCATTATTTTAAAACTCATTTTTTCTCAAGCTTATTTTCAACCACATTCTCACGATACAATATTGTGCATATAATCCAAAACCTTTTACTACTTTTCAATCTTACTTTCTTAAGAAATTCGCTAATAAAAAACTCGTTTTAATAAAATAATGAGCATCAAAGAGGACTTATTAAGAAAATAAAACATTTTCACTAAGCCCTTATTTTCAGCAGTTTTGACTTTTTATACACAACTTTCCAACAATTATAATATGGCCCTCTATCTTTGCAAAATTTCATTCAATTCTGGCCCTCTTTCATATTACACCCTACAGTACTCCGTTAGCATAATAAAATTTTAAAATTTGCAGTCTCATTTTTAGTCCATATAGAGTTCAAAAACTGCGTTATTATGACAACAGTTGATCATTGTATCTTGAAAGACATGTACTGGTAAATCATAAGAGCCAGTATTGCACAATTTCGTTTTAAGAAAAATGCATCAAACCTTACCTATCAGTCTGCACAATTTTAAAAAAGTCATGTTGTGAATTTGAATTGATTGGTGAACAGGTTGTGCATGTTTTGACTCTCCAAGTCAAGCTGTGAGTTGATCATTTAAGAAAGCAGGAAAAATAAGGCCAAACAGCATGTGATGCACACCCCTTATCGGTCTGCACAAGGACAGGCGGGTTGGGAAAAATAAGGCCAAACAGCATGTGATGCACACCCCTTATCGGTCGCCACAAGGTGGGTCGGGAAAAATTATCGGTCGCCAAACAGCATGTGATGCACACCCCTTATCGGTCTGCACAAGGACAGGTGGGTCGGGAAAAATAAGGCCAAACAGCATGTGATGCACGCCCCTTATCGGTCTGCACCAGGACATGCGGGTGTGACATTTCAAATAGAAGTTTCTGAAAAGGACAACATAGATAGTAATTGAAGAGCCTCCAAGTTTATGATTAGGCATATGGTGACATGAAGTATAAAAACATGCTCATAAGATATAAAGTTGATCATTTTGAACTCTTTAACTCCTACCCTTCTCAATTGGTTAGGTCTTCTGAACTAAATTTGTTGGAGGTCAAGTTGTACACCCCCTCTGAAGTTTGTAACGTTTAATTAGTATTTTTGTATTAACAAATATTCTACTAGCATTGTAGTTTGATTAAAAAAGAATGGACGGGTCCATGTCATATATAGAAGGCAAATAGCTTTTGATTTTCTAAAAGAATAAAATAAACGAAAAAAGACTTGCGAGTAGCGAAATAAAAAAAATATAGAAATCCAGTCAGGAGTAATGCTTTTTAATAATGCTCTCTTGTTGATTTGGTGGGATCCATATCTTATTCACATGATTAACAAAATGCCACACATATTAAAACGGACTAATAAAGGGGGATTCAAAATCATAGTGCGTGTTGTAATCGATTTTACAAATGCTTCGTAGTCGCTCATTCACTTAGTTAGATAATTAGTTATAAAATTACAATTCGCAAATTGACTACTTGTTTAGAGTTAATATTAATTATAACTAAAGTAAGTACATTGTCCTCTTGGGATCAATATCTTATTCACAATTCTGATTTAGCAATTTGACATGAGTTGGGTAATCTGGAGAACCTCAAGGAGTTGAGCATGGGACTTAATTTTCTTAATGGCTCTATACCAGCCAGTATCTTTAACATTTCATCATTTCAATTTATTGAGATTGGCCAATGCAACCTATCTGGAAACTTTTAATTAGATTCAAAACAACTTTTGTGTTTGTCCTTTGTATGTTTATGCAGAAATTCAAAGAATGTTGTTTCTTCTAAAGTTTGAGAACTTTATTAATTTTGTAGGTGCAATCCCCCAAGAGAATGGCACTCTTTACAACTTGGAGCGTCTTTATTTGGACAGGAATAACTTAAATGGACCAATTTCAAACTTCCTCGGGAATTTGAGATTCATTGAAAAAATATATTTGTCTAGAAACAACTTCATTAGTAAATCTCCAGAATTGAGCTTCATCACTTCATTGACAAGTAGATATTTAACAGAATTGGCTTTTGACGAAAATCCTTTGAATGGCATTCTTCTAGTTTCAGTTGGAAATTTGTCGACTTCTCTACAATTTTTTTTATGGTAATGATTGTGGTCTCAGAGGTAGCATTCCAAATGAAATTGGGAATCTCGCCAGTTTGATAACGTTAATTCTGTTAGGCAATGAGTTGACTGGATCAATTCCAGTAAGCTTGGTGAATTTGCAAAAGCTTTAAGGATTAGCTCTTCATCTCAATAAAATAAGTGGATCTATCCCAAACTCCCTCTGTGAACTTCACAATTTATATAAATTGGCATTGTCACAAAATCAAATAACAGGTGCTATTCCAAGGTGCATAGGGAATATTACTACACTAAGTTTTCTATATATCGATACCAACAGATTGACTTCCACCATACCTGCAAGCCTGTGGTTCCAAAATCTTCTGGAGTTGAATCTATCTACAAATACTTTGAGTGGCTCTCTACCTCAACAAATTGGGAACCTCAAGGTTGCATTTCTTATTGATCTATCAGTCAATCGATTCTCAGGTAGTATCCCAAGCACAATTGGAGATTTACAGACATTGAGTAATCTTTCCTTAGCACATAGCGCACTGCAAGGATCTATTCTGGAGTCCGTGGGTAAGATGCTGAACTTGGAGCAACTCGATCTATCTCACAATAATCTTTCTGGTAATACCCCCAAGTCCTCCGAGGAACTTAAGGCCCCGTTTGTTTCTGATTAAAATCAAATTTCAATTTAAGTCAAAGTCAAACAATCAATATTAACCATACCTTTAATAGGTCCCACAGCTTTTCAACCACACATTTCAAAAATTTCTATCACAAATTACTAAAAATATAATTTTAATCATCACCAAACACCCACTAAGTATCTCACTTACTTGGACGTTTCTTTCAATGATTTTGATGCGGACATCATTTTATTGAATTTTTATTATTTACGTTCTATTATTATTGGGCTTGTATTAGTGGGTTGACCCAAGCCCAATACTAGTAGGTTTAGGATTTTACTATTTATATGGTTTTCACATTGTAATTTAGGGAGACGATGAATGAATGAAAATTAAGTTTTGGCTTGTTGCCACGTTTTCCTCCCCTTTCCCTGATTTCTTCTCCAGTTCTTCCCCATTTCTTGCTGCCTTCTATTTCATCCTGAAGGACTCCCAGCGCCTTCACCAATCTGCAATCGGATTTTTTTTTTCTATTACCCATACAACCCAGCCGACAACACCACATATAACCACCGTCCAAACTACAAAGCACCAACAAACCACTTTTCACAGCCAAACTTGATTTCCATACAAAACCCATACATAACACAGGGCTTGAAATATCCCTAACCCGGCCCAACATTTTGCCCCGATTTGGTCCGGATTAAAATCTGATTTTAATCCAAGTCAAAGTCAAATAATCAATATGAATCATATCTTTCATAGGTCACACAACTTTTCAACCACACATTTCAAAAACTTCTTTCACAATCTACTAAAAATCTAATTTTAATCCCCACCAAACACCCTCTTTATGAACTTACGATGTAGCCGAGCCTACCTTGGATGGTTTTTTAAAATTGGATGGGTCAAACTCCCTAATTTTTATTTTGAATTTTCAACAATTTTAAATGGTAAAAGATAAAGATGTCATTAAGGGAGTGTTTGAGCCACATTATTTTGGAAGAATGTATTTTGGAATAGTATATTGATGGAGAATGTGCGGTTCAAAAAGAAGAAAAAGTTATTGATGTGATGAAAAATATTATTTTATTGAAGAATGTGTGGTTAAAAATGAGTAGAATAATAAGAATGAAAATTTTAATGTGACTCAAACAGGGGCTAAACAATACAATTATAAAATATTGTTCTATTTAAAAGACAATACTACTCTTTTAATTAACAAGTAAAAATCAAATACTTTTCACTTCAAATTTCAAAATCAGCTAACTTTTCTTATCTATTTATTTTAACACAAATAAAAACTCTCATTTTTCATTTGCTTCAACCTCAAAATCTCAGAAATTGATTAAACGCTAAATAAGAATTTTTTTTTACATCTATAACTTCGAATCGGTAAATATATTTATGTACGTTTAATTTCGTTTTCGTTAAATTAGTATATATTTTTAATCGATAAATCTTCTTTCGACATAGATTAACATGTAGATAAATTTTTTAACAGATCTATAATTCTTTTAAGCATAAATAAGAAAAAAAATTCATATACATGCATATTCATGTCAATAATTTCGACCAGTTTTAACATTCGACTGTTAATAGCCTTAGGTAACCCTGCTGTTAAAAGCCAAAACAGCCAGCTGTTAACAGCCAAAACAATGGTTGTTAATGGCCGATTGTTACGGCCGTAACAGCCGGTTGTTACCCGACTGTTAATGCTTTTTTTAAAAAATTCGGTTGTCTAGTGGTTAGATCGATTTTTCGACTATTTTTTATAATTAAAAATTCCATTTTGTCATGCATAAACGATTGTAATCTCATTTTGTTATTTTGGTGATTTCGAATTAGATAAAAAAGATCGATAGGTATGAAAATTGATGAGTGATATACGTGGTGGTATTCCGATTTCCATAATAGCGAGTACATCATATGCGTAAATGTACCATGATTTACAAAACAAGCTGAAAGTCGATCGTTCTCAGTACGATATGGAACTGAGATTTCAATTTAACGAAAATTCATCAATTTCGATTCCACATATGAAGGTTGCTTCTGATACTGAAGTGAATTATCTATTTGAATTGAATAAAATGCACACGACTCCTCTTTCCGTGACTTTAGAGAGGAAAAATGTCATCAAAGGTGCGCACCGGATTGCATTGAAATACAACTTTGAGTTTAAAGTGAAGAAATCAAACAAGTCATTATTGACGATTGTCTGCATTGACGACAGTTGCAGTTGGCATTTACGAGTGACGAAGATGGGCACGAATGAGTTTTTTATAGTTTGCAAGTATACACGAGATCATACTTATGAAGTGGGAATTCGTGAAAATGATCACAGGCAAGCCCGAACATGGTTTATTGGTCGATAGATAATGCACAAGTATGAAGACTCACAGACGATCTACAGACCTTCGGACTCATTAACATTGTCCGTTGAGAGTATAGAGTGGTCATGAGCTAGGGAAGGCCTAGAAGGCTAAAGAATACACGTTGGAGTATTTAATGGGCTCGGTCGAGGAGAACTATGCTAAATTGGCTAGGTATTGCCATAACATGGGAACAACTAATCCTGGCTCGGCATTTTTTATTGAGACGGAGGGCGAGAATTGCTTTAAATTTTTCTTCAGGACTCTTGGACGAAGCATTTGGGGATTTCGAAATATGATGCGACCCCTAATTTTAATTGATGGTGCAACTCTGAAAACTAGATACGAAGGCAAGTTAATTATTGGTACATGTCAAGATGCTAACATCTAAATTTACCCTCTTGCATTTGGCATAGTCAATAGCGAGAATGATCGTCGATACGTCGATTCTTCACAAAGTTGAGGGAAGTAATTGAGGAAGTCGAGGACCTTGCATTTGAAACTGATCGGAGACCGTCTATAATAAATGGTATCGCTGAAGTTTTTCTCGAGGCACATCATGGGTATTGCATGTATCATATACAAGGCAACCTCAAGACTAAGTATCAGGACAAATGCATCGTTTCATTGTTCAGGAGAGCGGCTGAAACTTATAGTGTTGAAAAGTGTAATAACTTCATAGTAGAAATATGAAGTAAATCATTTCCGGCATGGGAGTATCTAACAAAAATAGGGATTGAACATTGGACATGATCACATTTTTCAGAATGTCGGTACAACATGATGACGTCAAACAATGCGAAGTCTCTCAATGCATTATTCAAGCTGGCCAGAGAGTTACTAATCCTCTCAATGATTGAGAACATTTGTAATGAGCTACAGCAGTAATCTCACGACCGACGTGCGAAATCACAGAGTTACACGAGCGTGCTAGCCCCAGCTCAGAAGGTTAAACTCTTCAAGGCTGTAGAGGTTGCGAGAAAGTTGAATGTGGAAACACTGGATGAATTACGTTTCTCCGTGAAATGTGCACATAATATGGCATGATTGATAACGCCTGCACTTGTAGTCAATTTCAGTTGGAGAGTTTTTCATGTGAGTATGCAGTTGCGATGGCTATGTAGAGAGGCTTTACAGTGAGAATCTTATACTCTCCTTATTACACTACTGATTATTGGAGAGCAGCATATGGTGAGATTATATTTCCTCCATCGAATGAAGCAGAGTGGGAATTCTCGACCATATTTTTCCACTTAATAGTTTGTTATCACCTGAAGTTGAACTGCATGGTTCGTCACGTACGTCTAGAATACCATATACCAAAGAGTTTTCTCGACCGCGTAGATGCGGCAGGTGCAAAATAACAGGGCATACACGCCAATTTTGTACAAGTCAGATTCCCCTAAATAACAATTAGATGGATATGTAATGATATCGCTAATAATTGAACAATATTTACATTTCTTTTGCAATATTATATTTTTTCTTACAATATTTACAATTATTTTACAAATAAATAAACAATTAAGTATACAATATTTAACAATTAAATAAATAATTAAATATACAATATTTAGGGATCACAATTGAATTCATACAAATTGCACGCTAACTTCTTCTTCCAATTTTGTATCCATGATTGGTTGATTCCATTAACCTTATATGCTATACTCAAAAATTCGATATACTTTATTACGAATATACCACAATTGCCCCTACAAATAAATAATAATGTATTACCGTTTTAAACAACCCTAAATAAAAGGAGCCCCAGGTTCTAGGGAGGCTACTCTTCTTTTTTGTCGATCGAGCCGCTCTCCTTCATTCCACTCATCCAGCCCTCTTCACGAACTTGTACAATCGATGCCACAAAGATAGCCAACTCTATTATCAAAGAAATAAGGAAACGGGCGAGAATTTGGCACCAGATATCCGGAGGTGTGGAAAGAGCAGCTGTGAGAAGTGGAAAAACCATAAAAAAACGATGATTGTTCGTGGAGGTTTCTATAGAAAGACCCGGTACCGTGTAGCTGAAAACTAAGTTTTCAAATTAAAAAAATTATAAATACTTACGATTTTGACAGTCTCGCCTCGTTGTGCTTCGCACGATGGCTGTCTGCCCTACACAATCACCCCCATTCGTCTAGCCATCAAAGGAACGATCACAACCACCTGCTTCAGGTAAAGCTCGAGCTGACTCCGTGTCAGACAAAAATGATTGGAGTTATATACATATATAGTGAAATCAACAAAGACGATCTCCATGGCAAAGTAGTGATGATTCGCGATCACTGAAATGTAAATATGCGTACAACCCTCCCATGACTTTTCCCCCGACACTCGAACACATCTCTATAACCCACTCGAGCATATACTCTAGCACCGTATACCCGTTACCTATAAGTTGGAGCGACTGATACTCAATGGTAACGGCACGTTGGAACTCGGTGCTCAATATGATTCGGCCAGAAATGTTGAATGATTCCGAATATCTTTGAGCCCAATCACGCAACAAATTCACAGCCAAGTCGATGTGCTACGTCAGGAAATACCAATAAAAAAAATAGAAGGAGTTATTTCATTTAATAAGCAAAATATTATGTATACATAATAAATAACAATTGCGATATTACACTTATATCGTAGGCGAGCCAAGCTCCCAAAGTTGTGATATCTTGAAACCACTTATAGGCATCCGGAATCGGCCTTCGAGCTATCGTGTGGCTAGCTCTAAAAAAGAAACAGAAAAACTGTTAAAAGAAGCATAGATGAGTTAGCGTTACGTACTTCACTAAAATAATAAAATACTTACCCGTACATAATTCTTCTCCACTTTGTCTCGAATGCTTTCCACTTGGAATGGTCCACCTCCCGGAAGAGATTAGGGCACATCCTGTTGACGAGCGTCCTCCTTTTCGCCTTAGTCGTGAAGGAAGAAATGACGTACTGTAATGACAATCTCAACCTATTACTGACCACCTGCTTCGGCATGTCAACATCACGCTTCTTACCCTTTGTCACGACGGGCGTCCTCTCCTTATTTGCCAACCCTTTCGCCCGGGGCTCGCCATCTCCTTCGTCATCAGGGCCACCCCCTCCGCTTCTAGTACTGCCACCTCCTTCGTCATTTTTTTTATTTACACTCTAATTGTTATTGTATTGATTTTGCAATGTGATGGGCTAATGGAAACTTTTGTGATGCGTATTCTGTGATTCTCTATGCCTTTCAAATCTATAATGAATTTGTGTAGAAAGGAAAATAAAATGCTAGTCTAAATGAAGTTACAAAGTCGATAAGAAAATGAACAAGTATTACTGGACTTGGAAATAAAGTAAAACTTTGATGAATTTAATTGCATTTGCACCTTATATAATCATAAACACAATGACTCGCTTCCCCGATGATCATTACAACACAATAATAGTAAGAACTTTGCCTTTACCATGAGATGTTTTCTATAAGATTAAAGAGAAAGCCTAGTGCGCAGAACAAGTGAATAAAGGAGGTCAGGGAAATTATTCATCACGAAACTTATCTTGCGGTAAACATAACTACTGCTACTACCTTTGCAAGAGGATCATGTTAAACAGAATTATATGCCTTCCAAATCAAAAGTCAAGTTTGCTATGTTTGTTTCTGTTAATCTCACATCCAAAACAACTTCAGTACCCCAAGCAAGTAATTCCCAAACACGGTCCAAAGAACCATCCTGTGCAGCCAAATGAAGAGGTGTACTCCTTGGGTAGTTACAACTATTGTCTGTCATTATAACTGACAAATACAAGGAAAATGCTAAAAGAACTTGATTAAAGGTACTATATCCACCAATAGAAGCACAGACAAAAGCCCCATTGCTCAATAGAACATGACCACAATCTCATCATCTTTGACAAACTGCCAAATATAGTGGAGTTGCACCACTTCCATCTCTTATAGTAACAAATCTCAAAAACCTCATGGCCTCCCATTTGAGCACAATAATTAGCTCATTGTTTTGAATAGACAAAATTGGTGTATATTAGTATAAGACAACATAGGGAAGAAATACTCACCAAGATTGTGCAACTGAAGTACAATGAGCAGCAGAAAGGATTAATTGTAGGCAATCTAAATGACCGTAGTAGGCTGCATAATGCAAAAATTGTGCTCTAGAATGCCTCTTTGGTAAGCCCTTTCAGATTCTGCAGCTACGGATGTCACCTAATCAATAAGGGGAAAGCAAAAAACAATAGATACCCAGTTAGAAAATATCAATTTAAACTTCAAGAATTTTTAATCAATTTACAAATAGAGCATTTACTTTCATCATTATCATACAACCCGAGAACCATACAGAAATTTAGAACCTACATGGCATCCACATCATCATATAAGAATGGTTTAGTAATACAAAACCACAGACAATATCACATTCACCAATAAATACAAATAGTAATGTAATTTTGACATCTCTTACGATAAGAGATATAAAGACACGAATAGAAGCAGATAAGCCATTGGATGGTTAATTGCCCAATTTCTTTCAGTGATCAAGCTTATGACCAACTTTAGTTTACTACTGGTCCTAAGAAATCATCCCAGAATATGCCTGACGTAAAAGATAAATAAGGAGAGACTTACCTGTTTGTAGCTTCCCACCATTACCAGGGATAAAAAGAACAAGAATGCCATTTAGCTTCTTCAGGTGCACATTAAAACCAATCTTTCTCCATCCTTCGTGGTATAGAAATAAACTATACTTGGTGGATGACACGTTTGCTGGTGTGGAGATGGGAATGTATGTGGGCAATCACCTGTTGTTGTAGGCAAAAGTTGCCATCCTTAACTAAACAATCAGAAAAAAGCATAAAGTGATCAAAACTCTAGTAAAAGCCAATAGAGAGGAAAAAAATCAGCATAAAAGCGAAGTGTATCAAAATGATAATTATGTGTATAAATCACGCTAAAAATTCAATAAACCCTCTTGAACTAAATGCAGACTTGAAACGAATTAACAAAAGATGCAAAATCGTAATATAGAAATCATCAAATGTCACAGAAACATTTAATTGAACCTCCTAACAAAACGATTAGCTCAAGCTAATTTAGATCTTTAATCTTTACAACTCATATAAAAATCTTTTCACATAAGAATCCCATCATAATAAAAACTACCAACCCATCAAGAATTGAAGTTCATCCGAAAGATGAAATACAAATGTAATGAATTAAAACAAAATAGTGGGATAGTGTTGGGATAGTGAAGTAGAAAGAATAAAGTGATTTATGGGGACTAATTATATTCAAATATTTAGTTTTCTTCTCAATAAATTTGATCTTCTCAGCAGGATTGATAATATTCTCATAGCAATTGAGATATGTATGCACTCTACAAACTTCCTAATCAATTTAGACATCCAATTAAGGTCAACTTTGAAAGTATCTAAATACATCTCTACTATATACTTAGCAGTACTATGCCTATTTGTTCCATTCCCTTGAACAAGATATAAAAAAAGTGGGGTTTCGTTTTTTCTTTACCTGTTTGGTTTCACTGGATAAGTCTAAAGCATAAGGGAGGCAAGAATGAGAGCACCCGAGTCCTTCATGATGTCTGATGCTGACATCATCGAGATCGGGATTTATTTTTATTGTTATTGGACTTTATTATTTATATTTCCTATTATTAGGCTTGTAGTAGCGGGTTGGCCCAAACCCTTCAAGTTAGGTTTTTACTATTTATTGGATATTTTCATTGTTGTTGAATTAGTTAATGATCGAATGAAATTACGATTGGCGGCTGTCACGTTTTCCCCTTTTCCTTCACATTTCTTTATTCCTTGCGGCTTCTTCCTTTCTACTTCTTCTTCCTATTCTACGTCAAATTGGTATCAGAGCTAAACTTGGGAATTATTCTACACAATCAATCTATAGACACCAACCATAACCTGCAAAACCGTCACTTACTTACGCACAAAACCACAAACTTCTGCTACCACAATCACCCATCCAACACCCTCAAAACCATCTTCTCCGACGCCGTTCAAACTCCTCTTACCCACTAACATAACCCGCCTCTATTCCAGCCAAGAAGAATAAGAAAACATTGAAAGCAATCGACCCAATACATACAATACCCGTACATATCATAGGGCCTAGAATCTTCACAGCCGCTGGCTACCACCTCGGCATTCAGCGATTCACCAATTCGCAGTTGCACCTCCGCGATTCAGCCTTGTCAATTCCACCGCCGGCAGTTCACGATTTTTCTAGAGCAGACACGGTTATTAAGTGGGTAGTTATTTCAATTTGGGCTCTGCTATAGTTTGGGCCCCTGCTTTTGTTAGATGAGCCTCCATTGTAGTGAATTTTGATTTAGTATTGGGCCTCGGTTTTGGGCCCTATTTTTGTAATTTACTTATAACAAAAAAAAAAAGTGTGAAAAAAAAAAGAGTCTGTTTGGTATTATTTTTGGACTTCAATTGGGCCAGTTTAGTTATGTAACTTGATTGGGCCGTCGTTTGGGCCTCCATTTTTTGTAATTTATTTATAGTTTCAAAAAAGAAAAAAATAAAGTGTGAAAAAAAAAGAGAGACACAAAAAAAGGAGAGTATTTTTTCTAACATTTTGCAGGTACCTCTCTTTGACCTACTGATCGGTTCAATTCCTTCGACGAACAAAACGAGAGCTACAGTTTCTTTGTCTTTGAGGATCAATTACTTAGTACTTAGTTATTTCGACGAACAATAGGGAAGCTACTATTTCTTTGTCTTTAGTTTATATTACTGTTTCGTTTTAAAATTGCATCATTTAAATTTTTGTATTGCTATTATTTTAACCTTTATCCACAATTTACGCCCCTAAATCCATAATCTTGTCATATTTCTACTTTTAACCTCCTTATTTTACGAGATTAAGTTGCATACTAGTATTTGACATTTGCTTTATTATTTTACATAGATCAGCGGTAGTAGTTTGCCATATTTGGATTTACATAATCCCAAAATAAAATAAAATAAAAAAGACATAAAAAAAATTTGATCAAATCTTTATTTTCGATTTTAAAAATGAGTTGTTTATTGATATCTCCATACACTTCATTTAGCTAGTAGTGCATTGTACGCAGTTGCGTAGTTGTCGTCTTGTCACATCTAATTCCAGTAATCTGACCATGGACCCATCCCAACTTGATGCCCTTACTCGACAATTAGCACAACTTGTCACTAACCAACAACATAAACTCAATTAGCAGGTGTCCAAAGTGAGATTGCCACTACTCGTGAGGAAAATAGAGACTTAGCTGCTATGTTGTCCACCTTTGATCAAACCCCACATTTGACTGAACTTGAAAACTCGGACGCATCCAGTAATAGGCATTATCGTCGTCCCCAAGGTGTCAGACAACACGTTAGGCATAACCGTAGGGATGGAC